>VXBO01006798.1:434884-545802 GCA_013400135.1 Rhinoptilus africanus
AAAAAAAAAAGGCATTTTTTCACTCAGAACAATTGAATTATGGAGGTTAGGGTGACACTACATTTACAAGGCCATTTCATAGAAATTCATAGAGAATGGATTCATCAGTTGCTATGATGCAAAATCCAGTTTGGGATATTTGTAATCTGTGAAGCTGTGAGGCTATACCAGGATTTTTACCTGCTAATGCACCCTGAATTTACCCAGTTGATAATAAGTTTTCTTTAAGCATCACTGCTGGTGGCTGCATATCAAGCCTTTGATCAGGTCTGGTAGAGCCCTTTGCCTCTGGTGTGTCACAGGATCACCTTATCGCTGAGGCTCTGCTTCACCTTCTGTCCTTTCCTTGTCTTGTTGACTCAGTCAAGAAGTTTTTAAAATCAAAATAGTCTCCTACCATGGACTGTCAGTACCTGAAACACTGGAATGTTAATCTCATTTAGAATTTATGAATACTGACAATACAATTTGAAGATAACAATCAGGAATTCTTTCTTTGTTATTATTCGATTATGCACAGCGAATGGGCTTTCACTACCAGGCAATTTCTCTAAAAAACCAGTTTTTAATTGCTTATTGTACTTCAAATTTTATCTTGTGCCTCACTGCTGAAAACTATCCCTAATCCTCTTGAAGCGGATACTATCTACATATATTCAAGATGGGTATTACTAAGAAATTTCTCAATTCTCTTCTTCCATGGGATCCTGATTTCCCATGCAATCTTGATTACCAAATCAGGTAATTTCTCCAATGCCTCTGAAAATCCTCTCCAGCAGTAACAAAGAATTCATGTTTGATATACCCAGAATAGAGCCAGAAACAGCAAGTTTCACAGGACCAATTTCCAGGTGCAAATGGAATTCTGTGGGTTTGATACTTTACTGCACGAAAAAAAAAAAATTCTTGCTTTTTGATCTCTAAAAACTATAAGCTGAGATCTGAAAGAAATGCAAAACTTGTAAAATTCCAGTAGGAAAGGCCATCGTTGATCAGCTTCTGTGGTTATTCTTGGTCATGGAAAGTCTTCAGAAATTCCTGTTCTGAAGCTTTTTGGTGGCACAGAACAGCTTGTGCTCTCACCTCCTGCACATAGGTCCAGGGACAGGCCTAAGAGAGAAAGTTAAGCAAAGCCTTTCAACCTCAGTCAGACTTTTCTTGCTTTAGTGAGTTTCAATCACAGAATTAATGTTGTTTGTAGTAGCTTTTGTGTACTTTAATAGTCTAAGGGCTCCAGCCACTAGAAGTAGGTCAAATATACACAAAGCCTTTCAAATCCAGAACTCAACGGACCAAAGAATCCAACTTAGTTCAAAATGTTAATATCTTTCCATAATTCACTTTGCTGTCCTTTTGTAAAACCCTGCCACTGATGTAGCCATAAAAAGATGTATATATAAAGTGTAGCATAATGGACTTCCAGAAATTAAGTCATTTAACGAAAAGAAACCCCAGACAAGTACTTTACATTACACATTTATGACTTAGTTTGCTAATTAAAACAGATAATAAATATGTTGACATGAAAGGCATCCCGTATGATTTCCTGTCTCAACTCAGTGACTTCTATTATTTCAGTGCTCTAAAGCAAAATCATATTTATCACAACTAATTATCCAGATAATTCCTTGAAATGGTCCTTTCATTTAATTATCCTCTAACTCAGGGTTTTCCGTAACTAACAACAAGAAGCCAGCTCGAGAAACAGACAATAGCTTGCAATCCATACTATCAAAGCTGCTCAGCTACAAGGCTTTGATAAGGAAATCTTATACTTTATAACTGAGTGCCTCAAAAAGAGGCCCACTGTGCAAGCATTTCAAAGCTGTCATTTCCAGTAGTCTTAGCATGTTTGT
The DNA here is from genome assembly GCA_013400135.1 of Rhinoptilus africanus. NCBI lineage: Eukaryota > Metazoa > Chordata > Aves > Charadriiformes > Glareolidae > Rhinoptilus > Rhinoptilus africanus. Next base: position 436,741 of record VXBO01006798.1, read on the forward strand.
TTCAATACTTCTTAATCACTGATTTTACTGGCAGTTGCTTTCTTTTATTTGATGCTGCATTCTCTGCTTACCCTGGCCCGCAAATTTTCCATACAGATCAGATAGATTTATAGACTTGCATACTGTGTAGGGCACAGAATGTTACACAAACAACATTTTAGTCTGATTAATGGGTTTGTGCCCCACATTAAAAACATCTTACTTGGCTCCTACTTCTATTACCTTAGCAAGTCCCTTTACAAAAGTTAATCTTGCCCATCACGCCGCATTTATCTCAGGGTTACTATTTTCTTCATTCATCCTCTTTTCTCTGCTTCACTTCTCTCTTGCCTCTCTCTCAAAATGCACTGGGAAGTCTGGGCTGTCAGTTTTCTATTCTGCTGCGCTCTCGAAACTGCCAGGAGATGCTAATGGGGCTGCAGATACAACGTACTCAAAGCATGGGGAGAAATTATATCTCAGGTCAAGGCTCTGGACAGAGATGTCAAGCGGCACACATTAACCATCAGGAAACTTGTGGGGCTCTTCGACTGCATCCCAACAGAGGACAGAGCAAAGAAGGTGGGACGGGGATCACAGTGGACACTTCAGGCCACCTGGTGCAAGTATAGATGTACAAAAAACCGCTCAAGGCACTGCTAGAGCAGGGCCAGTTAAACCATTGCCAAAATGCTACAGGCTGGTCATATGGCACATAAAACCTGGCACAGACAGGTCCCAGGTCCCACAGTATCCCATAATAAGGGCATAAAAAGTTGGTCTGGAAATATCTATGGACCTCGATTCTGTCACTTTGCTCCCCTCCCGGTACTGCAAAACAGCAGTTTATCCCCACTCTTTCATTTCTTCCCTAGAGTACAGATGTTCATATTGGTTTTCAGCTTGAATTGTTACACTTTCCCAACCACAGGAGATACTCTAGATTTTTACAAGACCAAAGTTTTACCTTTCTTATTGAAATTTAGTGTATCAAATGATCTTATCAGCCTAGAATTTTCTGGCTGGACCCAGAAGACCATATGTTTATTTGAAAGTTTCCTGGGATACTGCTGGCTCAAATAGTACAGATCCGCTCCCCACCCCGGCCCCATATGCATCCATGGCCTCATGATGACTTTACCCTTCCCTTGCAAGAGAGCAAGACTGACCAGAGTGTAAATTAACTCTGTCAATGCTGTTCCGATAACCTGCACGCTGGGCTACCATCTTACACTTAAAATCAATGGCACAAAAGGCTGCCATCAGGAGTGGAGCTGGTGTGCCCCAGGGGTTCTGCTGTGAAAATCCAGCACTAGTCAATTAAATCCTGTTAGTTCACTGCTTCAGTTTACAGCAACAGCGCTGTTGATACAAAACCAAAAGGAGCCACGTTGCTTTGTGCTCTGCAGTAAAGTGCATGGATGGCAGGGGGTGGGGGTTGATGGAAATAGGACGAAGTTGTACAGAAAAGTTACTGTCAAGCTCATAAGAGCAGAGGCAGCATTAGAGAGGATATTTTTGACCACTTTAGAGTAAAGAATGGGTGCTTTGATAGCTCTCTGCTTTTTTTGAGTTGCCTTAACTTTCCTCAGAGTGATAGGGAATAGAGTTATTTGCAAAGCAGCTGAGCGTAATACTTAAGTCAGAGAGAGCACAGTGATCTTTTGCAGTTAATGTGCTTTTTGCTGGACCAGTATTCTGGTGAATATTTTCAGGTACAGTGTCATTGTGTCAAGTACAATAGCACCTTGCTGTTAGATTGTGCTCCTGCTCAGTGCAAGATCCTTTGTGGGCCACAACCCATGCTCCCTCGATCTTCCTACAAGAACTCCTGCTAGCTGCTGGAAAGGGGAGTGAAACCTGTGGTGAGATGAGAGATATTCTTCAGGGAAAGACAAGCATTTTTTCCAACTACCTCCTTCTAGCAAATATCCCTGATGGGACAGGAGAAAAAGGAGGCCCACCATCAAATTAAGATCAACACCTTGATCAACACCATGCCAAGCTGGTGCTAGCTGCAAAAGGGACAGTGATGACCTGTATCTCAGACTACCAAGGACAGTCAGGTCTCCATCTTCTCCTGGATGGCATCAAGGACATTGCAAGAGCTGTGGCAACCATCAGTGCTGAACTGCCATCCTCTCCTTTTTTCCTATGTCCACAAAGGAGGAAGAAGCAGTTTGCTAATGAGACTGCCCATGTCCAGTGAAAACTCAAAGGAGCCAGGAACCAAGGGCCACTGTGTTGTGAGATGCCATCACCTCTCCCCATCCCAGGTAAGAGATATCTTAAAGTGCAGCTGAGATATCTGAAATGCCAGAGCCTATCTCCTCTCTTTGGGGGAATAAGTTGCCCAAGAAGAGGCAGAGGGATGGTCCAAATCCAGCTGGGTTTAGGAAATGAATCAGCTGACAAGAGGAAGGGAAAATGAGGAGGGAAAACACAAAGCCCCAACCCATGGCCTGAGGCTTTGGCCCACCATGATGAGGCACAAGCCCACTGCTGGCTCCGTATGTTACCTGCACTCTCTCAGAACTGCACCTTCCACTGAAAGCGTGGCACCAAATCCCACCCTACATCAGTACACTACAATCACTTTGACCATGCCAGGAAAACCTCTGCCTGCCTCACAGCCCAGGGTTTGCGTTCCCTGTGAGCCAGTGCTGCTCCAGCATGTGCCAGGGAAAGCTGTGGTTGGCATACTGCTTTCTTCAGGACCAGCTACACCACGAGTGATGTTCAGACAGTTTTCTCTCCCGGCTTGGTGAGTTCTGGTGGTGACTTACTGCAGAAGCTCCTCCATCTCCAACCCTAGCTCCTCTTCACCAGCTCTTCTGTAGCTCAGTAGCATTGACAAGTTGTTCTCAGCCAGATGCACTATGGACATTTCTAATTCTTGCTTAACACAGTTAGGTTAATTAACACTTTGGCAGATACGTGGCAAGAAGTCTCTTGCCAGCACATACTAGCAAATACACCAGACCTCCATAGCTATCAACCACTGCCATAAACAGTGGTCTCTTTCCCCCACTATTAAGTGATAGTACCTTCTGATTTGGAGCATGGTAGCAACTGGCATACAGTACCATCACCTGCTTTTCAGTAAGGTTACAAATTGGTGCTCAAGCCAGACATGGAGCAGTCCTTGCTCATTGTCTTTGAACCATTCAGTGGCAAACAATTTTGCAGAGAAGACAACTCAAGGAAAAACTGAAAGACATGAATATTTCACCTTAGGATCAAGGCTTTCACAAATGTTCTGTATATTCTACTCTACTATGTATTTTGCACACACCTGAATACCTGTGCAAAAACATGGACTACAACAATATTTCATGGGACAGTACCCTGCTAAATTTTGTAGCCAGGTCTCCAAATTGAATACTTGACCCACTGTAGGTCACTATAACTCCTTGTGCCAAGGAACTCTGTATCTGCAGACAAGAAAATTCATCTCCAGTGGTTCCATAATATCAGTCATTGTTGCTCTTACATGCTTAAAACATGTTTGCTCCTAAAATTGACTACATATTAGTCTCTAAAGAGCTGAACAGTTAATCTTAAGTTTTACCGGGTAAGACTTTATTACACTTGTAAAGAAATTCAGTGAAGGCACCTCTTTGTCAATTCATAAAATTTAATAGCAAATATAGCCATATGTAGTGTCCATATGCTCCTGTGATAGCCAGTGTTATTCATTCCCAGCAGGGAATGCTTTTTTCTCCCTCAAAAAACAAATACAAACTAACTGCAAAGGTCTTTGAGCTAAAGCGAGATCTTTTTCAACGTATAGGAACAGCTAACATTTCTCTAAGGTTTGTACAAGGGGAACAAAGGGAAGCTGCAGAAAAGAAACCTCATACTAAGACCTTCTTTTTATTACATTTTCAGCCTTCTGTGTACTGAGTTGACTAGAAGGGCCTCCATCAGTATCTCTGCCTACTTGTATCACCTCATTTCTTCAGTACAGCATTAGGATGGCTGGCCAGAGGCAACCTTGTTATGTCAAAACTGGTGAGGGGTCTGGAGGACAAACCTTACGAGGAACGACTGAGGGAACTGGGGTTGTTCAGCCTGGAGAAGAGGAGGCTGAGGGGAGACCTCATCACCCTCTACAACTACCTGAAAGGAGATTTTAGAGAGATGAGGGCTGACCTCTTCTCCCTGGTGACAGGTGATAGGACAAGAGGAAACGGGTTCAAGTTATGTCAGGGCAGGTTTAGATTGGATATCAGGAAACATTTTTACACTGAAAGGGTTATTAAACATTGGAACAGGCTGCCCAGGGAGGTGGTGGATTCACCATCCCTGGGGGTGTTTAAGAAAAGGGTAGATGAGGTGCTTAGGGACATGGTTTAGAAGTGTTTTTTGTCAGGGTAGGTTAATGGTTGGACTTGATGATCTTAAAGGTCCCTTCCAACCTCATCGATTCTATTATTCTATGATTCTATGTTTAGCAGAAATTCGCCCGTTGGTAGGTAGTTATTCACGCAATGCCATCCCGAGTAGTGCTGTGGTACAGCCCACGTGCAGCAACACTTACAGACAGCTCTGCGGCTCAGGCAGGTGCGGGGCATGCTTCCCTCCTGGGAGGCAGGAGCTGCAGAGAGCACACTACATGAGTCCTCCAAAATCTTCATTAGCTCTCTATTCATCTCAGGAGTCATCTCAGGATGTAGACAGTGCTCTGCAAAGCTCTCAAACGTTTCATGTGAGCTCTCCTCCGTACCAGAGACAGTCATCAGACTTGAGAGCCATGAAGACGCCTGTGGGGGTCTTACGGGAAGAGCTTAGTTTGAAGCTCTCTCTTACAAAACTTTCAGCTGTTGAGCAGGTTCTTCAGGTTGTAAGGCGCACTACGAAGTCTACCATACATTTTTGCCTGGAAGGATGAGCCTCTCAGCAATGCTGGGCGACCAACCACTTCGCATACTGCTGCCATGAAAAACTTTTCTCCATAATCTGCATGCATCCTAAAAACCCAAATATAAATACAGGAACCATACCACACGCATAAGGAATAAGATCGTGCTCATTTTATTTTTTCTTTTCACAAGGAAGATTTCTTCATCACAATGAATTAATTTGCTAATACATTTTCCTTTAGGGCATGTACGTTTCTTTGATTGAATTAGTTATTGAAATTGACTATAGTTTAAGAGCCATTCCCTGATGTGTGCGAAGCCCTGATTTATTATTAAACCGTTTGACTTTTGTGCATTTGCAAAATGGACATACTGTGGATTTAACTTAGATATTTTGTTAGTTCACTGGCAATGAAGCTGTGGATGTCACAGTTTGCATAATTTTGGTCGATGCAGCACTTGCTGTTCCTATAAAATTAACCAGTGCAGCAATTGCCCACTTCAGTGTAAGCACGTTTGAGGAATCCTTGCTATTAGGATATGGAGACAAAAGACATTTTCTCCTTTGCCAGTGAAAAGGAGAGAGGTAGAATGCATGGAGCTTTGCATGGTGGAAAGGAAACATTGCTGTTAATTCTTTCTACAAATAAAGGGATTTGTTTGTTCCTTTTCTTTGTTTTTATGTGTGACTCTGGGTTAGCCATTTACTCCCTCTTGAATTTTATTTCTGACTTTGTGAAATGGTAAATCTACTGCTGAATCGTAAATCTAAAACTCTTCCCTCCTTACCTCAGAGGGCTGAGGGGAAGATGACCCCAATAATGTGTATTCAGAACAGCACTCTCTGTACCAAGCTGTGAACGAATGAGTTCAGGTAACGAGAAGAGAAAAATTGCTTTAATGCAGTCTGGTCCAGATGCATGCCAGCTTAATCCAGCTGACCTAGCAAGGCATACTTTTTGGAATACTAAGAAGAGCCAGAGGAGCCCTTAGCTTTTGCAGAAATAAAGAGAAAAATAAGCATTAAACACAACAAATTCCAACCCTCTGCAGTTATTTACTATTCTAAGCATAGGGAGGTGCCTCACAGTGTGTCACAGATACAATGGCAGCAGAGGTGGAAAATACTAATCCTCCTTTACAAGGTTCACATTTGTATCAATAGACAAATTATGTAGAAAGCAAGAAATGGTCACTTTCCGTAAGGGAGTAGCACTGGATCAGGGACATCCTGGCAAGACCCACATTTACACTGCACACACACAAACACGGGCATGGGGAGTTGCCAGTGGTCTGTTTGCAGCAGTGACTGGGGGAGAGCTAAGACACAGGTTGGTTTTCATCCTCAGAGCAGCAAAACCAAGCCAGAGATTAACTGAGATCTGCCAGGAGTTCAGCACGCCTGCAGATCTCAACAGGAAAACAGGGAAAACCATTTCTTTGAACTCTGCAGCCCTCTTTTACACAGTTTTGAAACACACTGTATCTCCCTATCACATTCACTGTGTTCCTTTTGAAATTAAGAAACAAAGAGATGTCCTACCATGGCTAATTTAACATCTGTAAACTCCGTGGCTTGCAGCATGTGCTGTACAATGCACAAAATGCCTACTCCAAATCAAATTCCACTAGTGCATCTGGATACAAGCTTAAAAGCATACACTCACTATTTATTCCCCTGGCATTCTGACTACATATTCATCCATGATTCCTAAGGCACTAAATTTAATCAGAAAAAACAAACACTGAGACTTGCTCATGTTGTGTTCAAAATAATTTCATTAATTTTCACATCAGAAACAGCACGAACCTTCTCTTTCAAGTTGGTTTAACCTATCTCCCCCTGATTTCAGTGAACGCAAGAGCTTTAGGCAAATAATTTAGGATTAAGAATTAAGGATCAGTCTCAATAAAGTAAATCCGTACTGATTTTACAGAAGCATTGCCATTTACCTGTGGTGAAGGTAGCTTAGCTGCAGACTCTTTCAGAAACTGTTGAAGTTCCCCAGATATTTGTCGTCCTTCTGTAGTACACCTGTGCCTCATGAGAGGCTTACTACCTCCAATACTTCAGCTGTACCTACTTTAGCTATGCCAAAGGTTCAAGTCCTGTTTACCCAAGGAACTCTTCTTTTGTTCAATGACTACTTTCACAGTCTGCTTTCCATGAACGTGCAATCTGTAAAATACAACTTAACAGTAAAAAATCATTTTCTTTGGAGCTGTGAGTTTAGCAAGGTACGAGGATGAGAAAGTAAAAACGTTCTCTCTTGTTAATCCTGATCAAAATTCTAAAGAAACACTTCAGCACCTTCTGATGCATTTCCACATTTGTCTTAAACTTTTAAAACCATTAGTTTTGTGTGTTTTTGATGTTCCTTCTACTTCTTCTTGGACTTTTTTCTAGCAATAGTTTGACCTAATGTCCCTAATTTTTCTCCCAGCTTCTTGCAATCTCAAGCAGAAGTGTTCTGACATATTGTCCATTACAGTCAATCAGACATGAACTGTGTCCAGTGCCTGCTTATAGCTTTGCTGTTAAATCCAGTGAATCCTGGACCCCCCACTGTTGTGAAAGCTGACAAGTTATCTTCCGCCACCTGGGAGATGTGAAATGCACTAAAAGTAATAATAATAATAATAATCTTTAATGGATCTAGATTCGTTTTGATTACCTTTCCTCCAGCTTCAGTTGCCTTTGAGCTCACCTCTTTCAGAAAACCTTCAACATATCCTAGCTAATAGACTGAGTTGTCATTCCTGGAGTCACTGCCCCCTCTCAAGGCACATCTGTAGCTGCTCTTTCCACACCACTGATGCAGGTGCCCGGGTGTGCAGCCGAAGCAAGCACAAAGGGCTGGATCCCACCAGGAGGACCTATAAGCAGCAGCTGTCCACAGCAGTCCCGCTAGACTTAATTTGAGCCCAACCATCAAACACATATTATAAAACTGCCTCTGTTGGAAGAAAGGTAGATTGCAATCTTTTTATTCTTTTGAATTGATTTCAAGGCCCCTTTGGAAGATGTTTAACTATCAATATTCAGCAAAATGAGGGAAGAGCAAACTTGAGGGAGCCCCATAGCTGAGGAGGCCTGCAAGGAAATTTTTCATTTCATTACCTTTCATTGTCGGAGATGTCAGTTCACATGTTTTTATCATGGATCTCTTATTTGTTTTCTTTAGGCTTTTCATACTTAAGAAAAATAGCTGATGTCTCACCAAAAAAAGAAAAAGAGGGAAAAAAAGACAATTCTGGACCAGACTGTTACAAGGAAAAGCTGGAAAACTGGTACTTGGGTGAACTGTGAGCACCCAAACAACAGAAGGCAGCATAGTTAGTTGAGCTGCCGAATTAACAAAGCCAGGATTCCCACAAACCCATTCTCATACAAACTCCAGTTGATGCTTTTCCCACATTTGTGACACTTGTAATCTTTCTCCCTGCCTCTTCCCCTGATCCATTCACTCCCTGGAGTCTAATTAGGGTTGAGCTCAGACCGAGCCTTTCCATCTACTTATTTTGCCTTGCAAGTTGCAGGAAGTTAAATACCCCAACATCTCTGTGAAACCTGATCAATAGATTATTATGGAGGAAAGGCCAAACAGCAGCACAAATTCTTACTCACCCAGAGCATGACCATACTGCCTTCCTCTACTTTGAAAAGCAAAGTAAAAAAGGAGGCTGCTCCATTTGTTTTGAGCATTATGAGTGCCTGTGTCTAACTCGGAGTGGATGAGGCTGGCATTCAAATGCAGCATTTTGAAAAACACGAGGAAAAAATCAAAAGCTCTCCTATTGTCTCTGAGTAAGAAAGGAGGATATTGGGTGAAAGGGGATGCATGCTTGTTCAGCTGGGTAAGCGAAACAATTAACTTCTAGTCTTTGGCTATCTATTTAATTGCTCATTAGACAGCTCGTCTGTGTATACTAGCAATGGGAAAAACCCATCCAAAGTGTGTCACAGGCAGATGTGTGTGCCACTCAGCAGTAACTCCTCACGGACCTCTGAGACGTGATCTCAGGAGCTGAGCGGGGGAGGAAGTATATTGATCGACCAGGGAGGCCAGTATGCTGGAATAGACCCTTTTATGTTTTCCATAGCTGTAGATGAGTTGTTTGGATTACAGAAACTCAGCAAGAGCGAACAGTGCAAGTAACTCCTTCGCGTGCACTGCAGCAGCCCAGAAATGGCCATTGCCTTCCCACCCCAAGAAGTGCAACATGATAAGTGTGCTCATGAGCAAAGGCACCCGAATTTCATAGCTGCGCACACGACCACCTAGCCTGCCCATCCTCCTGAAGCTACGCATCTCCTCCAGAGCAGACCTGAAAAGATAATGTCGTGCCACAATACATTCATGATAAGCAGCTGCTGGGTGAGCTTGTCTCTGCCACTCTCCTGCTAGCTCCTTGCCCTAAGCATGAACGCACGTGTTACTTCGCCTGCCTTCCACTCCCGCAGCTATTTTAGAAATTCTTCACTGTGCATTAGCCTGTTGGTTTATTTATTAGAAGTCAAGAATACATTTACAACATCCCTGTCTATGAAGCATTCTTTTAAGAGAGCCTCCATACTAATTAAGTTAAATACGATAATGACACCCTGTTGATGGAACTGAAGCTAATGATAATGATGCCATACATTTAGTTGGGAGCACCTACTCAGTTAAATGAACGGGTCTATTGTTTGAACAGCACTGCTTCCCACCGCCTTGGAGAGCGCAGGAGGGGGAAAAAAAAATGTTACAATGCAGTTGCTTTGCAGGACAATAAATAGGTTTGAAATGAACTACTCTGGCTTAGATGAACACGTGTCCAATCAATTACACTGTCCTGGTATACAGAGTTACTTACTAGTGAAAATACGTTGGTTTCTAAAACTGGAATAATGAAAAATTGATGCCTTTTTAATCAAATGAGTACACACTTGCTCTGTCCAGAATATTTTTATTTGAACTACCATAGGTATTTCGAAAAAGGTATTTCTTCTGAGAATGTTTGAAAATCAATAATACTCCCTATCCTTTGCTGATCAGATATCAGGCCTTTTTTTCAGACTGGAAATGTGCACTTAGGACTGAGTGCAAAACAACCTGAGTGAAATCACAATTCTTTATCGATTTTACACCCCAAGACTTCCCTCCCTCTTTCTGCAAACATGCTCCCACCAATACAGCACTGTTTTGCTGTTGTATACCACCTTTCTGAAAGCATCTTTACCTCTGATTTAAAACAAGAGGAGGGTTTGGGGAGGTTTTTGTTCAAATTACAATATATCTGCAGTAATGCTGATCTAAGCAAATTATATGGTCGATCTTTTTCACCTGCAACAGTCAGGTGTGTCTTTCATAAGGACTTTGTTCTTGCTTCCATGATTAAAGAAATATTAAAAATATTTGTCTTCTAAAAAGTCATTTTCTTGAGCATGGAATCTCACAGTTACGCTTACATACACTACTATCCTTGAAAGGCTGCTTTACTGCTTGGGATTCAGCAGCAAGGTGCTGCAGTAGCTACACCACAGGACACTTACTTTCCCCCTCCCTCAGAAAGCCCATTTCCGTGAGATGAAGACCATGTTGTCTCCTGCAAGCTGTTGCTATAAGCAGCTGCCTTGAGACTACCTTTCTCAAAATATCACTGCCTGAGCAAATGCTGCACCTTCTCACCTGTTTTTATGGTGGGCGCAGCCCCAGCTGCACCCCTCATCCTTCAGCAGCGCTGCCCCCTCACATCACCAACTTGGGGCCGGCACTCTCGCCCAAGCCCAGACTCGGCAGATCCCACTGGGGAGAGCGGCTCCCCACACCAGCCAGGCAGCTCAGGTCCTCCCTGTTCACTCTGGCTACACCAGTTGGCTCAGCAGGAACCACATAAACAAGTGATCTTGGCTAAATGCATGGGAGTAATAACCTTTTCCAATGGCACAACTGAGTCTAGAGGATGGATCATCTCCATGCGTTGACAGCCACAGGCTCTGCCCTTTTTTTCTTTCTGCCGGCTTCCTACCCTTCTCTAGCTGATTAAAAGTGAGGTTTTGAGGGTAGCCGGCGCCTCTGATCACAAATGTAATTTTTCAAGACTGCCTGAATAATCTTGCAAGTAATTCACAAGCCAACTCATGGTTGCTCGCATATATATGCAATTGATTTCTGACCCTAAGATAAATTATTCTTTACCATCCAATCCTGCAAACTCTTACGCACATCCTTAGCATGACATCCATGAACACTTCCATTAAAATCAACACAACTACACAGATGTGTAAATTTAAAGCTAGTCCATATGTGCTTGCAAAATTTTGGCCTGTTTCTGCTGCCATTTCATGTCTATTGAGCCCCTATGACTTGGCATATTTAGAAAACATCTGCTGTAGTTAACAGAGTCCATACTCCTATTTTTCCCCTCTTTCTTTTTTATGTTCTCCCTCAAAGACATGACAGCATCGAGTGTAAATGGAAGCAATATGCTGTATATACGCAGAACCTAATAGATTCCGTCTCAGACTGATATATATGTGAAACTGAACCAATACATCTTTAAACCCATAAGATCTGCAGATGTCATTTATAGCCTTGTAAATTACAAACTTTTACTGTCTTATTTTTACAGTTGATGATTGTAAAATATAAAATTGTGCATTATCACTGTGTAATAGCACAAGCTTTAGAAACACAGGGCTACAGAAGAGAGCATATATTGAAAGCCAGAGTATTCAAGGGAGCCTTATAATGCAATTTTAAGCTCTACAGCTGACTGTATAATAAAACTGTAAAGCCAGATATGAAACAATGTTTGCTAATAACAGGAAAGTGAAAACTCTATTGAATTCCTGGCATTTCAGAAACGAGCAAGAAAAAACAGATGCATAGAGGGCATTTAATTAAGGATAAAGACTGTTTGAGTCACGCTGGGGCATCTGGTCACCCTACATTAAACCAAGCACTACTGTGAATAATAAAGTATATAAGGATAACATAAAAATAACTTAAAGGCAGCATTGCAAGCTGACAGGAGCAAGGAAGTCTTGAGTTAAGGTCCCTGCTCCCCTCTTTAAATCACCCTCCTGTGGCTGAAGTGCATTGGAGCCACCCTCAGTGACACTATTTCTCTCTAACGGCCAGGGCAAGAGCAGACATCCAAATGGCCAGAAAAGGCTTCCAAAACATATAATTTTGCAGAAAACAAATGGGACTGCACCGCCTTCTTGAGCAGCTCCAGCCCAGCACACCTCACAGCAGTTTCCCCTGCTCATAACTTTCCAACAAGGTAAGTGTGGCACACCTTGCCTTTTGGGCCCCGGGCTCTCTGATGCCTGGTGTACGGTCCCACACCTTCCGCCTGATCACAGCCCAGTGGCCTCCTGAGCATCCCCACACCGCCACAGGTTGCACACACCAGCCAGGAGCAATCTGAGCATGTGATGGGAGACAACAGTGCTTATGGTTTTAAAAGTTACCATCTTCATGCTGTTCCCCAGTGCTAAATACTTCATTGCAGAGCTTTGAGGCTTTTGTTACTACCACTGTCTTCTGGCAACAAGCTGCAGAGGAGGGAAGGAGGGAGGATGGATCACAGGATGCAAAAAATAGAGCACAAAGCAGCAACCAACCCATAAAACTCCCCTGGCTTTTAGCCAACTTTTGGCATATGAATCCAGTGTCCCTTTATAAAGATTTTTGATCCCATACATTGATGCCTACCAAACTATTGACGGGTCAAAGTCTCAAAGATACTCTTTTCCTTAAAATCCTGTGGAAATAAGAGAGCGCCATAACTCTTGTTCCTCAAGGGGCAGGCTGAGGTGGGGAGTCCACAGAGAGAATTGCTGCAGATGCTCCAACTCTGCAAAATGTTTCAGCCACAGTTTGTGCCTTATTGGGCACCAGCAAACCCACTGCACAGCCCCAGTTTTGCTCCCATATGGGCATCTCTCCATCTAAACATCTCTCCTCACAGGGCTCTCCTGAGCAGACTCTCTGGTGTCCGAAAGGGGAGACTTCATACTGCTTTAGAATAAAATTCAATTAAAAAGCATGTCAGCCATAAGAGGCATGCCCATAGGGAGCCAGGCTGCATTATTTCCCACACTCACAGCCCTATTGCTCTGTATAGTGCCAAACCAGAACGGCTTTTATACAGCTTCTTGCAATTTCTCCTCGGTACTATCAGATTTACCCACTTTACCATACACAGGGGATTCCTGAAAGGCTGCATTGTATACAATAGCTTATTTATAACAAAATACCAAGGAGAGACAACATCAATTGTTTATTATTGGCTATTTTGAGGGCATATCCTATTTTGTTCTCTACAATATGAAAATCACAACCCAGGGTCAGTCCTCCTCCCTTCAGCTCATCAAAAGAGGATCCACCTGAAACATCACTATCTTTATGCAGACCTACTGTAAAATGGGTTGCAGATTATGCTGAGATACAGGGGACCTCCACAGCTTTGCAGCTTGCCCATGCTGCAGGACACAGTGCCATCCTACTCAGCGCAGAAATGAGGATACGAGCCTGACAGAGTCCTTTCAGAGGTGCCAGTCCTGCCAAGACCCACTTGGGCAGATTCCTATTTCTGACTGGAATCATGTGCAAGATCAAAATATTGTTTTATTGCCCAGGCAAGGAGAAATTACAGCTCTTACTAACCTTATTTTTAAGGAAAAATTAAAAACAGAAAAAAAAAAAGGCAAGAAAAAATAGCAGGCAGTGATCTATGCAATCATAAGTTTGGTATTGGCTCACTTCCTAAGTAATACCTGTGGGGATTTTTTTTTAATTATTTTATTTGCCTTCTGTTTTCAGAGTGTGGCTTGACCATACTTTCTCTGACAACACTCAGAGACTTACTTGTTTCCAACATCTGGAGCAGCACATGAAAACTTGGGTACTATGTGACCTGCTTTAAAAACATTATCTCACATGCATACATGTGCCTTTCACAACAGCTCCTTCCTCCACCACCTCTCCCTCCCCATCACTAATCCGTTCTGGAAGACCGGTCCTCAATATAATTTCTTTTAAAATACGCCATGCACGTGGCAGGTGAATAAAAAAAACATCAGAATATGAGTGAAGAGACAGAGGCAACAGCAAGAAGTGCTCTGAAGAGATAAGAGATCAAAAAAGGTTTCGTTCCCACATGCCTTAAAGGTCTATTCATATATATAATAGGCTCATCACACCCTGGAATTACTTTGCATGGGAGCTCAGCGTGCGCACGTTTTTATCAGTTGGCTTCCAAAAGTGCATGCCTTTAGGAAGGGCAGCCACCTCGGCAGCCTGGAGATGACGGCAGGAGAGCTGGGCACCCAGAGACGGCAGCTGCTGCTGCTGCTGGGAGCAGAAACTCCAGCCTCTCCCGCAGCCATTTTCAGACACTCACAGATGAGGTTTTGAAAACAAACACACTTGAGATAAAATGTACACGTATAAATATACATACACACATATATATATCTATCTATGGACTCAGGAATCTGACAAGCCCTGATACTGTGGGATGGTCGTGGCAGATATTTGCATCCTGGGGCCCTGAGTCCTGGGCTAACATTACCCTGACCAGGGTATTTTCCTCCCTCTCATGGGACCCCTCTCTAGTCAGGGGTCCCCCAGCAGAGCCAGGAAAGGGGAGATGGAGCTAGTGGGAATATAGGAATTACCCTGTGCACGGAGGGTTTTTTTTCCTCCTCTTCTGTCAGCTGTGGAGCTTCTGCTCAGTTTGAGAGGAGCCTGATACGGCTGTCTCACGGCATCCTTTCCGAGGTGTTCTCTGAATGAGAAGGATAAAAATTAAAAGAAAAAAGAGCACGGTAATGATTTCAAATATCTGCTACCTTTCCTTGAAAGCCTCTTCCTTACTTTCTGGACATCCCATCCCTCTTGGTGCCCCTTCCCTTGGGAAAAGCCTCATAAGATGGTGCGTCTCAGGCAGCCATAAATTCATTTAAAGTAATGCACAGCCTCTAAATGCTGGCTGGAAGGCAACCCTCCAGACACCACAAATGAAAGACTGCATTACTGAAGTCAGCAGAACACCTTCACTGAGTCACTGGGTTGCCATTTGGGGGTCTCAGCAGTGCTAAGCCAAGTCCTCCTCTCCTGAGCACACCCCTGAGCCTAAGCATCTCCACGTGTCCATTCACCTTTGCCAGCCATTGAACTTTTCCTTTTTGTTAATTTGAACCTTCAGCTAAAAGTGACGATTACTGGTGACACACATATCAATTAAAAAAATCCCACCTTAATATCTTTGCGATAGAGAAAACTCTTGAAAAGCTGAGATAACTGTGTCCCTTAAGTTCCGAAACCAGAAATAAAAGAACAAATACATTACAATTTTTAAGCAAGTCTCAGTGGGTTTAGGGAGGTCTTGCTCATGATATTTTAGTATCTTAGTTTTACAATATTGCCCCAAACCACAATGCTGATGTCAACGTTTCACAAATATTCATGAGAGAAATAAAAGCAAGAAACGATATATATGCTTTAACTTCAAAAATAAGAAAAGCTACAGGAATATCAGAGTTTAAACAAGCATTGCAGACATGAAAATCTGCACTAAGTTGAGACTTCTTAAATAGGTTTGTGCAAGGAAACACCAGCATTAACATCAGTCAGCATTAACTCTGCCTCCATATAATGCCCCCGCAGCACTTAAATATCAAGGAAAAAACTACTTGTAACAGAACTGCAAGACACAAATGGTCTTGCCTTGGAAGCAAAACCCCCTTGCCCTTTTTTTTTTTCCCCCTGAATATCTGGGGTTTTTATCTTAGCCTGGAACTTCAGATTTGAAGTGGATGCTTTATTCTCTCCTCTTCCGCCCACCACCTCTTCCGCAGACCCAGTCTGCTCTCAGCTGCTCTCTGCGGTTTGACTCCTCTGGCTTCGGCGAGCCTGCATCAGAGCACCTGCAGGGAGAATTATATTTGGCTGTCTGTCCTTCAGTCCCATAGCTCTGTCGGCTCTGCAGGACTGATGGGAATAAAAAGTAGCCAAGAACTTATTTTTGTGACTGAAGTCAGCAGATACAACTGCACACAGAGGCAGCAGATGTGTCGAGTAAGAGCATTTTTAAATGGTGACTTCTCAAAGTGGGATTTTACTGTGCGTTACACAGCACGCCAGTTTTGTGATCTCTCAGCCCTGAGACTGTCCCTGTAATATTAATTATATACTTTCCAAAGTGCTACCCTTAACATTTTTCTCAGTGCTAGCAGAAATAGTAAGAAAGTGACAGTACCTTCCAATAAATATAAATTTTCTCTTACTTCCGAGGTAATCTAATCCATATAGATGCATTTCAAGGTCTGTCAAAGTTATTCAGGCTCATTCCACAGCAACCCGGACACTCTCTGCCCTGGAGTTTTACAAAGACGTACTGGGGAAACAAATCCAGGAATAGGTGAATCTTGTTATCTGGTCTGCAGAACTGGTAATATGAGATATTACTGGATAAAACTGTGATATTTATTAGACAAATAAACCAACAAATGAAAAACACAAAGAAGATGCCAAATGCAAAAATGACACTCCCGTCACTGCGAGAAACATTCAGAATTACTCAAACCGAATAAAGCATAAGATTTAATAAACTGTTCCTGCAGACGTGGTTATAACTAAGTTTTAGCAGTAATAGGTTTTACTGCTCTTTGGGCTTAGAACCAAAAGCACTGGCAAGGCTCTATGGTCAACATTATTCAGGGGAGCACAAAATAAAAGTCATCATAGCAGCACTCTCTGGCATTCAAATACCTGAGCTGTCAATAACATGACACTGGCACACCTTGGTCCTTGTGTCTGCCT
Organism: Rhinoptilus africanus; assembly: GCA_013400135.1. Lineage (NCBI taxonomy): Eukaryota > Metazoa > Chordata > Aves > Charadriiformes > Glareolidae > Rhinoptilus > Rhinoptilus africanus. Next base: position 453,404 of record VXBO01006798.1, read on the forward strand.
GTATCAACAGTGCAGGTTGTCAGCAGATGCTACCCCAAATACACCATTATTTATGCAACCCAGGAAACTCAACCACAGGACAAGGGGCTTAGAAATTTGAACAACCTGATCCCAACTCAGAAACAGGCCCCCTCTGTTGCGCAGAGAATGGCACTTAATCTTTCCCTAGCAGGTTTCCATCCCTCAGCTGGTGACATCTGTCCTTGGGGTCTGCGAGGCTCAGTAATGTGATGCAAAACCTTGCGTAAAATTTGAACATCACAGCCCCTAAAATACAAGCTTCTGATGGATTCCATGTTGCCAGGCTTTGGGGAGCAACTCCCTGACCCTAACCTAGATTTTCCCACCAGCCGCAGTGGCACGGCACCAATCCCCTGCCCCATCCCAGAGACAGGAGGCTGCCCCAGGCCCCTCGCCTCCTGCCTTCCTGCCCAGGGCAGGGGCAGACACCGGCAGCCTGGGGAGGGCAGGAGAGCGGCTGCATCTCATGGGGCAGAAATCTTGGAGGGTGTTGGGATGAGGGATGCTTCTCCCACCAGAAGCATCCCAGCTCCCGATTGCCCCATCACACATGGAAAAGGGAGATACCAAAGAAAAATTAAAAAAAAAAAATCCCAGAGGGGATTAGAGTTCTGCTGGAAGTTAGGGACTTGCACAGATAATGCACCATGTGCACATGCAGTGCCAAGGACCTGCCCTCCCAGCAGCCAGCTCCCCGTGAGACCACAAACAGACAAGAAAAAGGCCACATTAATCCCCATGCTTTCACCACCTTTGACTAACAGGGTGATGAGGAGCAGCTGGCTCTTATTTGCTCCTATGGCAAATAATCTGATAGCTAAACCCTGTCTTAACTCGGGTGGCTTTCAAATCACATGGCTGGGCTGGCTAGTCCCACAAATGGAGAAAACACACAGGCCTATACCTAAAAAAAAAAAAGTATGTCTAGCAAACACTTGACAGAATTGAAAATCCCAGCCATCCCGCATCACCTCAGACCGTAGACCTGGATTACAAGTAAATTTTATTTTCCTGTAGTAGAACATTCCTCTTTACAACAGGAGTATCAAGCTGACATTTGAAATACACCATTTGACTGGAATTACACCAAGAGTGAATGCTGCAAAGTGACTGCATCACTGCACACGGCTGACAGTAATTATTAATAGGAATTCTCTTCCTTTGATAGACATGCATTACAGATGGCTGAATAACGGAAACATTTGTGAACAATTGTTTGGTGGCGGAAAAAAAAACAACACTGCCAAAATTTTAATGCTTAAACACAATACAATTAACCAGCTCCAAAGCCGAGCTCTTGCAAAAGCATGATCGCTTTCGCAACACCCGCTGAGCTCTGCGGGAACACACACGTGCGGGGTGTTTACAGGGTCAGGAGCGGCTGGGGCAGAGGTGGTTAGACTCACAAATCACCCTCCCAACAGGTAAGCTGCCCAAGTTATGGGGGAGTTATTTCCACATGGATTGAATCAGAGCTGTCTACTGCTAGAGCAACATGCAGAGAGGGGTGAACGGAGTCCTGACCTAGCGGGCGGCTGTGCAGCCACACCACAGCACCGCATAATGCTGGAGCCCACAATACATCCACTGCTAAAAAGAGGAGGGAGAAGTCTCTCTAGCTCTTGTAGTAAATCTAAATCAGAGATATGTCTGTAACAGCAAAGGGATTCACAGACTGAATCAGACAGGGTCTGTAATTCCAGGAACTGAATAAAAAGGTCAGCAAAAACTAAACAGTAACGGACACATTTCCATCCCAAAATCAGAAAACCAGATTTTGGCTTGCAGAGGGAGGCAAAGGAATTACCCTTTGTTACCAAGTGCTTTCTTTACAAGAAGAACTCGGGAGAGCAGGAGGAAAAATTGTTCTTCATGGAAAGAAATAATAAAAAAAATAATACAATGACAATATAACAACCCAAACTTCCAAACTGTTATCCTTAACCAAACCAGGACATTCACATGTAGCCCACGCTGGGCTCGAAGAGCAATACCTCACATGCAAACATTTCTCCTGCCAGTGCTCATACATCTTATTTAATCTCAGGCGCTTGTCACTGCTCCTCACCTGAGCCGCATTGCAGCTCAGCCCCTGCCTGGCCGCATCCTGTGCCGATCAGGAACCCAGGCTGGGGAGACTGGCCTTCCCAGCTTGACCCTGGACCTGCCTCCACGCTACGGACTTGCCTGGTGGTCTGGGCTCTCGGGTACTCTCCGTGTCCAGGTACCATGGGACTGCACCTCTGGCTAGTGACACACTGCTGCTGCCTCCCTATCCGTCACGGACAGGGCAGCACCACTCCTGCTGCTCCCGGGCAGGCAAGGAGCACCAGCTGCCTCCACCCTTCTCTTTATTGCCTCCACCCTGTGCAAAGCACCTGCCCGGGATTTCCAGCATCTCTCAATCTGGTGATGAGAGCTCCCGTGCAAATGCTCACTGAGGGCCAACACTGCACGTCGGAGAAAGAACAGGGGGTTTGGCATGTCCCCAAAGCCACTCGCTGCAAGTTTGCCACCATAGCAGAGCCATGACTGCCTCCAGACTGATCCATGGTGGCAAGATAACATGGAACTATTTCACCAAACCCTGCTATTTTCACTCTCCACTCATGAGTCTCTCTCTGCTTTTTTTTCTCTGCTGCTTTTAAACTACATAATTTTCAGGTAGTCAAAATTTTAAGAAACATATAAAACCAAACAAAATAAACTGATTTAAAAATAGATTAAGCTTTTCAGTGAATAAAGCACTGAAAAGAATAGTCACTGACTCCCAATATTTCCACTGGATGGCCTTTGCAGTACACTTTAAAGAAATGCGAATTTTAAAAGTAGAATCAAATGTTTTTGTAAGTTCATTTTTAGAAAAGTAATGCCACTGGTTTTTACTAAAAAAGCCTCCAAGCATTTCTACTTAATGTTTTAAAGAGGGGGGTAATGAGTAAACACAGCTGTCTGTCTGTAGGAACAGATGATCAAAGAGCCTGAACTGAAAATTGTCCAAAACAAGAATACGTCCTTCAGCCGGGTTTGTAATTGATGCCAGCTATTCAGAGCAGCAAATAGCAAAGTCTTACTTCTCTCCCACATGAAGTTTTTGGCATTTCAGATCTATATTGGCCTTATGATCTTAAAAGGGTAAGTGCTATCTGACGTTGACTGATAGGGCAACAGTTATCCCGGGGTTTTGTTATTATTCCATTTACATAAGAGAGAAAGATGACAAGTATGGCTTGCAACAGGAGTCCCACCAGTTCAGCTGAGGGAAGCCCATGCAGTGCCCTGCCTGCTGAGGTCAACTAAGTCATGTCACCCAGGAGTGAAGTCACACCAGGGAGTGACGTCGGGGCTAGGCTCGCTCCCAGCGACTTCAAGTGGGAAATTCCAGCTGTCCCCAGCACATGGGAGCGGTCGGGCTGAGGAAAATGTTCACCACAACCAACCAACCAACCTCAGCCAGCTCTCCACGTCCAGCTTCAACTCAGTATCGATTAAGGTTAAAAAGTAAAAACCACCAAGTTTCTTTTCATCCTCTTGAGCTCTGACTCGGCAAGTTCCCGCTACATTTGCAGGAGGGTTGCATGTAACAATCAGCACTGTTTAATTAATGGAGTAAAAATACTAGTGCTGAAATACCCAGAAGACCAGCGTCAACAACTTTCTCTACTGCGAATACATGAGACAGTGGTGAGATGTTTGTCCCCATGGTGGGACATTCCCAGCTGACTCACACCAACACGGTCACTTCAAGGTGATGCAAGGAGGGACAGACCACATCCTTACCTGCACGCCGGTGGGGAGAGCTGCTGGCAGATGAACCCTCCGTCACCAGTCCCATCATCTCCCCTGGGAGAGGGAGCAGCTGGTGCACACATTCAGCATCAATACCTGCCCAAAACGCCACAGAGGCAGCAACCAGCCTGGGCCCTGGGGGAAGGAGTACAAGCGGCAGCGGGGAGAGTTTGGGGAGCACGTTGGGAGGTCAGTACCTAATGCTGAAGCAGCTGTAGCTCCCTTCACTGGACTGTAAGAGCCCTGGTCACAGATCGAGTGTAGCCAGGAGTCAGCAAAAGCGTGAAGTGCCGAAATGCCCAGACCTTCAGGCCAGCCCTCTGCAGCCACGGGAGACAATGGGCAAAAGCTGTTGCCACTCTGTGTTGTTGCTAAAGACTGCCATAAATGTAGAAACGTACAGATAAAGACACTATCAAAGCTTGCTGCAGGATCCCCCAATGTTGCCATGCCAAATGCCAAACCTTTCATTACAGAAAAATTTCCAGCTGCCTCACTTGAAAATGAATTGTTTCCTGTCACTAAGGCAAAGCTGTCGCATGCCAAAGGAAAACAAAAAAAAAAAAGCCAAATAAAATCTGCTGCCTCTCATTAGATCAAAGGTTGGCAGCAAAGATAAACCACCACACAAAACGACATTTATTTAGAAGAGCGATTGACTACAGAGTCATTTGTCACTTTTAATAATACTACAGTTGTAAAATGATGATAATGGAAATCAAGTTACTCTAATGGTAATAAAATATTTGTAAACTAAACTTGTTCATTTTGACTATAAAAAAGACATTGAAATAATTTAACTGCAGAGAATAAAATTGAAATGGGTCTGTAATTACATAGATTTTCAGCATCTTCTCCTTTATGAAAAGAACTAACTGCTGATGACTCCCACATTTCTGGCACCTTACTCTGCAAAACAAAAGATTAGAAATATGTACCAGATGTACAGAAAAGGGGCCTGCAGCGACATTTCAGAAGTGATGCATACATTTCTTCCCATTTCTCCTTCTTATTAGTAGCGTGCCAAGTGTCATATCTCATTAACAGAGTGAGCATGTGTGCCAGTGAAACTTCACTGAGTCAAGAGAAGGGACAGAGCACTATTAATGGAGTCATTGGATCTCAAAATCCTCCTCGTCACCAAAACAAACAGAAAACACTGGAGGATTTTTGGTTACTTTGATAAGCCAGCATGCTGGCAAAATGCATACTGGTGTGGGATAGGGCTTTCTTCTCCCATATGACCAGCCTTCACAGGCTGATGAATTCAAAGCAAAGACTGCAGGAAATTCATCATTTTTCTCTAACCTCTCCGATTTCTTTGAATGCTGTTTTGACCCATTTTCTAATGATTTTCCTGGAAAATTTCACATTAAACAAGTTCCAGGGCCATCAGCGGAAAAAGAATGCCAGTCCCAAAGGAAAGACTGCAGGGAGCTGAAGAATGTTTTGGTAGCCTGACTCATCCTTGGAGTCCTCTTGCTGCTGTTTCAGATTTTATTTTATTTTACATTAGAGCCATGTGAGTTTCTCCACTACATCTAGATGCTAAGAGAGTCAAATCTCTAAGAGAGCCAAATCTCTCTGATCCCAGAGCAAGGCAATGCATATCACAATTTTGCACACGCCTTTCACCCAGGTTGCATCTAAACTGTGCCAAAATCAATGACTCTGGTACCCCACCTGGGGGCATCACTCCCTCAGACCCACTGTATATGATAACCAAGGGTGTATTTTGAAACCTGACCTACTGCACAGGAAATTTCTCAGTTTCTCAAATGACTTTGTCTGCAGGGACTTGCTTGTCATGTGTCAGAAACTTACAGAGAATATCGAGACCTTAGGGAAAATGGCAAGAAACCAAAAACTGAGGCCAACACATAAAGGCATGCCAAAACTCTTGCCAGCAAGGGTTTTATAGCTGCATTTCAAAACATTCCGTGCCATTTGGTTTTGGTGGGTTTTTTTTTGTTTGTGTTTTTTTTTTTTAATTATTAAAAAGGCTGCTATTAGCATTATACTGTTGATGCTCCTGCCATTGAGGAGAGAATCCAGAACAGCAGCTCCTGTGGACCCCAGGGGACTCCACAATACCTGGAAGTCCGCTGTATTCTTTGGAGGAAAACTATAAACCAAACTATCAGTTACCATCCTGAATAATTAATGTTAATATAGAAGCAGCCAACAAGGGTGCTCAGTAGAAAAGAACAACTGTCCTCCAGTCCTGCAACAAAATGAGATTTTGGGAAGTAAATATTTTATCTCCTGTATTCATATTCAGGGAATTGCAGGGGGTTTTGCTTCAAGACTGTCTCTATATGCATGTTTCTGATACGTATGTATACATGTTTGTATAAAAAACTCCTTGCAAAAACAAAGGATGAGCCACATACTTTGAACACAAATGAGCTCAAGCTCCCTACCCTAGCAGGGATTTCCTGCGTGGACCTGAACACAGCACACAGAGTGATCCTGCACCACAGTCAGTAACGTGGTTTCAGTACGTGTAGGCAAACTGGAATCAGCTTTAATCCAGTGAAGCTGCATGGAAATAGACATCAGCAAAGCCACAGTCTCAGCTGGGGTTGCGCACGGTTGAGCCTGACTGCTGGGCTTTGCTGCCAGTAGCGCTGGACCGGGCACGCTGGGCCTGGGTCATACGACTGCTCTTCCTCTTGTTCTCACTAAGCATCTGGAGCCAAGGACACTCATGAAGCAGAAAGGGGTCTGCCTGAAAATGAAGAGGCTTATGGTTTTCAGTCGCAGCACACAAAATATGTCTCCTCTCAAGGCTGAATGCACCGGTGAAAGCCTCTTGAATGAGTTGCGTCCACATGTCCATTTGGCGTCAACCTGTCTTCTCTGTATCACTGTACCTCAAATGCCCTCTTGTAGAGGGAAACTATACTAACACAGCCCTCCCTTTGACCTCTGTTTGAAGATGGACCATGCCATACATGCTTATGAGGACCAGCTCCAGCCCTGCAAAGAGCCTGGCCACTCTCCGAAGGCATGGAAGAGGTTTCAGTAAGCCTTGCCTGATTGGAGCTGCTCCGGGGAAAGCCAGCCCAAGTGTCCATTTGCTAAGTGCTGAACTGGAACGGGAAACAATGGGGAGCAAAGCGCATTGATATCCTTCTGGCTTCCCTTGGAGTCAGCTCATGCCCACCCAGGCTTATTAGCTCTGGCCCCAGACTGGCGCCTGCAGACCATCTTGGGTGACTCTGCGCAACGGTTCACAGGACTTTGGGGAATCTTCGCTGTGGCACAGTGTGGCGCGAACAGAGCCAGCTGGGGTGCAGCCACGGCCAGCTTAGATGTCTGTCATCCTAAGGGTAGACAAGCCCATTGGAGAGGCATTCAGATGCTATACTGGCATACAACCCTTGAAAACACAGCTCTCTGCAGGTGCAAACACCCCACCAGGATCTACCAGCTCGGGGAGGCAGGACACAGTAACCAAGCATGTTATCTGATCCAGTTAAATGTTATTTTTCCAATTACAACTGCCTGGTTGTATACCTTCTTATAATATCATCCTGCAACATCTAAAAGAAATGCAACTGTATTTGACTTGGGTTGTTTTGGGGGTTATTTTTTTTCCTCTGCAACTGAAGAAAATCATAGTAATCTCTGGAGTGACAACACTGATATGCCAGCTCAACCAACTCATAACCCTAATTCACCTCAAAAAATGAAATCCCCTGATCAATTTTCCTGAAAAAAAAAATAATTACATGCTCGGGAATAAAACATAAGTGAATTTTCAAGATATGCACAGATGCACAATCCACCCAATCAATCATACCCAAATCTAACATGCAATTAGTTGTTCACAAACACCAACCTGATTTCACACTCTGTTTTATTTCCTTGTGCAAAATATGGTATTTATTCATGTCCTCAAAGCTTTTAAGTGATATGGTAACATTATTTGTCCTAAGTCACATCTGAGAAGATTTGGTCAATAATGTGCTCAACGTCAATTTCAGCCTCTGACAAAACAATGCATGAATCCAAGATCCTGAGACTCATCAAAGGTACTGGGTGACAATGCAATTAATCAGCTCTGACCGCTCATTGTAGCTTGAGGAACATGGTCAATTTTATTCCAAGAGTCATGACTTTGACACAGGAAAAAAAAAAAAAATGCTGTCACTAGTAGTAGGAGAAGAAACAATATATTACTGCACAAAACAATACAACCTGATTTTGTCATGGGACTGACTGAAGCCAAGGAGCTCAGATGGGCAAATGCGGGCTGCAGCCCAGTGCTCCTCAGCCTGCTGGCCTGCTCAACACACACGCTGCTGCCAGGGCCACCCTGGGACAACGGAATGAGGCCGATTAATTTCAGAGGCATTGGCTCAGTCCCGAAGTTTCTCAGCGCTGATGCTGGAGGCCCACTGAATCAGAGCATGCCAGAGAAGTGTCTGGCATACACCAAGAAATAAAATACATGAGGTCCAAAACTAAATTACAGGCCGAGAGATTAATTTTGAAGAATGTATTTTTAAAGAAGATATATATGTTCTTTTATATATATGTGTATATCAGACGCAGCACACTGCTATAATCACACCTCAAGCCTGCTGTCAATATCTTAGGATGAAGGACTGCTATGATGTATGGTTTGTTTTCCTCTTCTAAAGAGACAGAGGACCTATGTTCGGTGTTTATCAGTTTTCCTCTTTCCAGTCCTTAAAATAATGTACAGATAAAAGAGGAGACTGAATGAAGTGCTTCACAGACCTTTGTTTCCAGCTATAATCTGAATGAGTTTTGCACATGAGTGGAATCATTTACTGCTTATTTAACTTTGCAAGTGCTTTGGAAGACCTCTTGTAACACTGGCTTTGTTTTTCTCTGCTTGGCTGCTGCTTTGACTGCCTCAAGCAGTTTCCCTCTGCACAGTCACAAAAAAGGACGTGGTCTTCTGGGTTTTATGGCCACTGAGCAAGGGTTGGCAATACAGCACTGCAGGGCAGACCTCTCAGTCTGCAAAAACCTCTCCACCAGCCCGGTGCTATCAATGTCCAGTGGGGCTCAGTCAAAGCAGCCCACACACAGCACTCAGAGAGCCTGGTGCTACTGTAAACTGTTGAGACGCTTTCATTGCTGTCCTAAGAATGGGTTTAAGCCACCAAAGAGCATCATGTCCTGAGCAGTGTCCCAAATATGAACATGGACTCAGAGATTTTTGCTTTTTCCTTTCCTGTAGGCTGGACCCTGACACCCCCGCCTGTCATGTCCAAGGGCTACATACCTTTAAATTACACTTCTGGTAGCCATGGTGAAATGCGTGGTCCCATTTCTTATGAATAAAGCCCTTCCCAAACATCTAACGTGACTGCCCATGGGCAAAACCTTATTCTTTGACTTCCTTTCCCTCTCTGCTTTCGGCTCAGGCACATGGATTTCCCTCCCTGCTTTCAGCTCTGATCCATCAGAGGCACATGGAAGAAAAACAGTATTGCTCACAGGGTCATGAGATGCAAAACTGTAGTCAGCGCAAGGAGGTCAGTCCATACAAAGCATTCTCATATTTTTGGCTAAAATACCCCTTTTCAGTCTGAGCATGTTCATTCTGAGGAATATAGATTTTTCTGAACATCTTTATGTTCATTACAACTCTCTAATTTAGGGTTTGTTCTTGACTTACAACTTCTATTCACAGGTCAAATACTCAGCTCTAACAGCTTCACCACGAATCTCTTACAGACACTCTGTGTTTCCCTTTTAATTCTCCCTCATTTACCCAATTAGCATTCTGTTAATTAAACACCAAAAGTGCCTTTACTTTCTTTAGAAAAACACATTCCTGCTTAACCCTTGATTTATACATGTACCTCGGCAGGCTGTTTCAATGAGATTAGAGTTTGCACACGTTTTTTGTTCTTGGTTTGTGGTCATTATTCTGAGGAAATGTTGCAGTATAGCATCAGACTTGCTGTCTGCCATTTATACTGGAGTTTTGCCTAGCATAGTTTGACTGCTGAGATAATTAATAGTCTTTAGTAACCATGATTCCCTAGCTGTGAACTTCAAAGACAGCAGTAGTTTTATATTCTTTCTGTGACTTGAAATAGCAGACAGTAATTACAACATTACATGATTTGGAAGTCGGGGGCTGTCCAGGAACCATTAATTGAAGTTGGCTAGAGGGGCTCCACCAAATCTACCTTGAGTCAAGCTTTGTATGGGGAAAGGATTATATGATTTTTCTAATTTCCTCTCCATTTCCATCTGCACTCTCAAGTTCAAATTATTGTATTACCCTGTTTATGTTACAGTACATTACTTTGCGCCTGTCCCAGAACCACCCAGTGCTTAGCGACTGAGGGCTGAGGGCCCAGCTGAGGGCTCTGCCTTCCACTGGGCTTACACAGCTCCATTTGCACCTCCTGCTCAGTCTGAGGCAACACCAGGATTTGTGCCAGTATGCAGCCACAAAAGTCTGGCATTTCAAGTCCCTTCACAGGTCTTCAAATCCCCTCCCAAATACCTCAATGCATTTACTTTCTGTTCTCCTGTCTCTTCATTTGCATGCTACATGCTTAAAAATACAAACCAGATGTATAATAAAATGGGACATAGCAATTAGAGCACCTCTCTGACTTCAGAAGTGTGGGTATGAGTCTCTGCTCTACTCTTGTGCCAAAATTTGCTGCTGTTCCATACAGACGAGCACGGCTTTCTCCTCCTCTGGCACTAGCTGTCTAACAAACAAGACAGATACCTTATTGCCCAGGTTGTGGTACAGCATGATGGAGGAGGCTTTACAGCTTCCAGGGTGTCCTGTGGCCCCAGCTGTGTGTGTACCAGGTAACCACTGCAGGACCAGAGCCTGTAGCCTCCTATGCTGCTCAGAAACTTCCATCTAGTTAGCAATTTCAGTGCTTACTGAAACACTAGCTACAAAAGCCTGGTGTATCTTGACACCACCACTCCATTTCACCAATGAGATGTTGAAGGGTCTTCTACAGGTAAGCTCAACATGGCACACTGTGCCATAAACACTGGTGAATCGAAAAAGGAGGAAAACATTATATGGCTTTCCCCAAAACCAAAGATACCTTTTCACCCTTGCTGTCAAGACGCCAAGGTGAATTTGAGAATGGCATGAACCCCAGGTCACAAGAAGTAAAAGCTCTTCTCATTTTACAGACCAACTTTCCCATGATTACAAAACAACTCAGACTTAAAGTCCTTATTTTCACCTACATCCCACTGCTGCTCCTTGGCTGCAGGCTGTATCATTACCACATTCTCAATCTCAAACCTTCACTTGTGTTTTGGTGAGTCTCTTCCTCACAACAAACCCACCAAGAACGTAAACACTAATACACCCAATATGTAGGTGGGGATCCTGAATAACTTGCTAAAAGATGCACACAGTACTCATAGTAGAAAAAGGCAGGGAGTTTAGATACCTAGATCACTAGACTATAGCTCAATCCATTGAGTTCACCATTGAATTCATCTTCCTCTTAGCTGCAGCTGAGTTCACAGAAGCTCTGTAAGCACCACTGTGCCTGCCAGGAGACACTGCAGTGGGCACAGACACTCACCCACAAGCTTAAACTTCCCTGAACCCCTGCAAGAGGTGGGTACCTTACAGCAGAATTCCTGGGCAAAACACCATGTGACTTATAGAGATGGATGCATATACTTCTGGGATACCTGAACTGAGTTAAGATTACCAGCCCTTCTTGACCATTATTAGACCGAAACACAATCTATTTGATTTTTCACTTGGGACTGATAGTGCCAAGATATTATGAGAGGTTTCACGGCACTGTTTCTTACAAGGCTGTGCACGATATTCTACTAGCTTGACTAACCTACTTTCAAGTCACTGCCCTAGTCGGACCCAGGATACAGGTAAGCCTAGAAGAACAAGTTGGCCTGAAGTCTCAAGAAGACTACTGCTGCTATGGGACGGCCACTCCATCGTTCGGCTCCCTGCGAGGCAGGGCAACATCGTTGCTTTGCTGAGCTGTGAGCAACACAATCTGGGCTTCTTACGTTCTAAATTTCTGAGGATTTCTAGAGTAGGGAAAAGCCTCCCTCTTCTGCTCTCCCCCTTTTAAAAAAAGAAAAATAAAAACCAACAAGAGAACACGGCTAAGGAGGCACATGGTTCATTTATAGGCATATAGGCATACTGTACAGCACTCTCTATATGTGGATCTGATGAAACTATTATAGACCAGAGAAGGCTTCTTGTTGCAAGAAGTTCTTAATGTAGGTAAAGGAGTCTTAACATAAAATTATGTCTATATAAATGCATTAGTCAACTCTCACTCCCATTTTATTCAGCAGACACAAAGACTACACACTTGTACAGCTGTCCTATATCTATTCTTCTGATCTATGTACATTCGTACATGACATGTACATACACATGACAATTTATCTGAAGCTTGCAGTTAGTTAGTCACCAGTTTATAAAGTTTTTCATGCAACTAAAGAAGAGGAATAGCACCACATAACTCAGGTGACCAGGCGGAAAAAAAAATAGAAAAAACAGACTGTGTGTTTAATTTATAGGAAATCCAGCAAGTGCAGGTTTTTTAGACAAACGAGTCCCAGCACAATTACAAATAATGAATGAAGGCACAAATACCACCATTTGTGAAGCATTTTGAGGGGGTGGGGGGGGTGGGGAGGTTAAATTCATTAAAAATAGTGCCAGCCTTAGATTTAAAATGTAAACATCCATGTTGTCACTAAAGCAGCAGAATTTCCTTTTCTTACACCTTTCATAAGACTAAGTACCCAGGTTTTGCTTACCGCTTAACATAGTCCACGTAGGTTTCTTCATCAGGAAGGCTGTTGCTAGTTATGCTGCCAGTGCATTTGAGATAATCCAGAAGTTGCTTTATTCTGAGACATTAAAAAAAAAAAATTGCAACATCATTACTTCATCTATTTACTGTGAAACCCAAAGGAAATATTTCAAATGTATCATTTATTGAAGCCAAAATGGAAAAAAAAAATAAAAAAGGAACATTATGCTTTTGGAAATCAATTTTCCGCTCTTTTCTCAGATGGATTCATCAAAGACATATCAAGGGGCTTTTGGGGGGAGTTAGAGGACTATTTGCTTTTATACTATTAAAAGTCAATTTTCTCTGTGTTTGCAATTGATTCAATGTAGCCTTTAGGATTTTTGATGCATAATTTTAACTCTCTGGAGAAAGCATGGCCATTTAAATAATCTAAATAGGACTAATATGTTTCCTTACTCTTAGCTGCTTTTTTATTGTTGATAAGAATTCAAATAAAATGTGCAAAAATATTTTCTCAGTCTTTATGGCACTGGATGCTGTCTGCAATTCATGGCAAAGACGGGTAGGTTGACTCCAAACAGCAGTCTGCAGTTCATGGTCAGCATCAGACATTTCAGTTGAAGAAACCACATAATAAGTCCCAGAAAAAAAGAAGTTTCCTCCTGATCTCCAAGTCAGAGGTTGGCTGAGGGCTCAGATCTCCTCAGCTTCATGTTTGTTTCAGTTGTGCACAGCTAACACTGTGAATAGCTTCATTGTCTGTGCCCACATCCTTTCAAAATTCTGCTACAGTTTTGAAACGAGTCACAGTGCCTGGCAGTGAGGCCCTCTCCTCTCGGCGCTGCCAGTACGTACAGTTAAAAAGGGCAGGTATCGAACTGAACCACTTCTCCATCTCACTGACTGTTCCCTTGTTTTTGAGTGAACAAAAAGGGGATCTCTAAATAGGAGCTGAAGATTTCTCTCCAAGGAGTATTGAAGATGTGATACGGAGGCACTATCTGATCTCATTTCAGGTGAAAGTACTCTGAAAGAATGGTAAAATCATTAGATTTCCGTGCATGTGTCTTTTTTTTTCCCAAGCAGAAGAATTCAGATACTTCAAGTTCTTTAAGAAAACAGACAGTAAAAGCTGAATAACAAAAGCTTGAGCAAAGGGTCAGTGGCAGGTCCCTGGGAAAGATTAGCTTTTTGAAATCCAAGCAGCGGGGGATGCAAGGTGTCAAAGGCTGTGCAATCACCTCTGCTCAGCATCTAATCACCAATGGGTCTGATCAGTGGAGAACAAGAGGTGAGGAACTAGGAGAGGTCACTAAACAGGAGCTACAAAGTGAATCACATCGCTTTACGCAGAAGGCAAAAAAAACCCAAAAAACCACACAGCCTACAGAAAGGAGATGGGGAAAACAAAGAATTGGTAAAATGCCTAGGAGGGAGGGAAATAAAGAAATAAAAATGACAGCAAAGAAGATCAAAACAGTGTTGCCACATCTGTGGAGCTCACTGACTTTAGAGAACGGCTTTTTGCAGAAGCTCTTTCCCCTGGTGCCAGAGAGTCACTGGGGCAGGTAGGAAGAGATAGCTCATGGGTCACCATCTGGCTCTGAAAAAGAAGAAAATGGCAGAGAAAAAGTCAATTACTAAATAAGCAAGTGTCTTGTCAAAGTGGGGAGGACAGGTGGGAGACACCTCACTAAAACCCAGGGTGTGTGATTACACGGGAGCAGGCATGGTTTCACCCCAGTGAGGAGCCCTGCCTCACTGGGAGCCATGTATTCGGAGTTGAAGTACTTCATTACCAAGAGCGCTGCAAAAAACCATCACTCCTGCCAGCTCTTTGGTACCTGCCCAAGACACACTGAGAGAAGGGAAAGTGTGCCTGTGCTTCAGCAACCCCGATGCAGACTCCAGCCCACTTCAAACCTTAGTTCAACCCTTTCGCTGGTTTAAAGGACCACATTTCTTTATGCACCAGAGCTGCAGAGGCATGCCTTCCACCCTGTCTACATCTCTATCCGCACGGTGCCATCCAACAAAACATCTGTACCTGGCAGATGTGGGGGTGCACAACGTTAAGTATCACCATTAGGTCCCCCAGAGCACTGTGTGTTCCTGTGTTCCCAGGAGCAGGTTTCATAGATGGCAGACGTGCTGGTATAATGCCATCAAATATTGAAGGCAGGGAGAAGAGGGTGGAGGCCCTTCAGGGATGAGCCCACATCCCTGCCATATGGTTCCGGGCGTCCCCATACTGGGATGGACAAGGCTCATGGGGAAGAGAGGCTACAGGTTCCTTTCCTGCCCCAGGCCAGGCTACAGCCCCTCATACTTTGCTTTTCTTCATGAGGAATAGGCAGACAGCAGTAATTTAATACATGCATAAAAAGAACTGGTTTTCCAGTAGATTTGCATGCCTGTGGTCAAGGGGTACTTGGGAGAGCAATAAATGCATATGTAGGGACTGAGAATTACACTTCCAGAATTAAAATGGAAAAATGCAACTCCATTTAATGATGGTCACAGGTTTTGATCTACATTCCTAGACAAACCTGAGTAACTGCAAGACGTCTTCACTTGTATTGTTAAAGGCTGTATTTACGACGATCTGTGGCAAGTTCAGAAACAAATCCCCAGACAACTAGATGGATACTTACCTCTGAATTGCTCTTACCTTACCAAGTTTCAACAAACACACTGATCTGTAAAGGTACCTAGTGGCTAATTGGGTGTTTATCAACGTAGGAGTTAGGCAGTACTGCTTTTTCCCAGTTACAAGTTGCACATTTGTTTCATAGCGTTTTCACTGCTTGTATGACTGCTAAAACTATATATTCAGGATAATGAGGTTTCTAGTGGTTTTGAAATGTTATTTAAATGCTGATTTCAGAAGTACTGTTCATAACCTCTGTTAGGCCTGCAGAGAAAGCACAATTTCCAAGAGGTTTATACCAGCGTAAATCTATGGAGCTTTGTTGAAGCATTGCATTCAGAGCAAAAATTTGCCACTCATTTAACTAGATACCCACTAACCAATGGCCTAGCTAAAAAGTAACCGAAAAGTAGTCCGAAACTTAAGTCCCTTTAAGGTTCTTTTTCTCTCATTTTCCATCATTGCCCTTTCAGTTTGGAGGAAGTTTTCCACGCCTACTTTGGTTTCAATCCAACTCAAAAGTACTTCTGCAAATGAAGTTTGCTATTCAGTAAGCCTGTTCCTGCATGGCGGAGAGGGGGTGGAGGAATGGATGAATCTTTGCTTCTGGTGATCTAAAAAGCCAAGGTCTGTAGCCAGGTACGTGGCTGGGCTGCTGGATGACATCATGTAAGTCATTCCATATCTCTCTGCTTCAGACTGCCACCTGCTTGGAAAACAACTGACCAAACCACTTTGAAATTCTCTAGTCAAAACCCTTGAAACAGTTGGGGCTTAATTTTATAAGAAGAAACTTAGCCCTCTGCACATGGAATGGGGCCAGAGCAAGGAGTAGTGCCTCAGGTCCTGCCCTGGCTCTGACACTGCCTTCCCTTGTGGCTCAAATCGCCCCTTTCTGTGTTCATTTCCTATGTCTGGTGTGGTACTAACTGTGTGTTTGGTATTTAGCCCTGTTGCACCTCCTACCAGAATACTGTGCTAAATCTTGCTGTCTACCATGTTTAAGCCAGACTATGAATCACAGAAGGATTGAGGTGGTAGAGGTCATCTGGTCCATCCCTCTAGCTCAAGCAGGACTACGTAGAGCCAGTCACCCAGGACCACATTTTTATGGGTTCTGAGTATCTCCAAGGAGGGAGACTCCACCACCTCTCTGGGCAATCTGTGCCAGTGCTCAGTCACCCTCGCAGGAAAAAAGTGTTTCCTGATGTTCAGAGGGAACCTCCTGTATCTCGGTTTGTGCCTGTTGCCTCTGGTCTTGTCACTGGGCACCACTGAAAAGAGCCAGGCTCTGTCCCCTTTGCACCCTCTCTTCAGGTACTTGTTCACATTGATGAGATCCCTCTGAGCTTTCTTTTCTCCAAACTGAACAGTCACAGCTCTCTCAGACTTTCCTCATAGGGCAGATGCTACAGTACCTTAGTCATTTTTGTGGCTCTTTGCTGGGCTTTCCCTAGTAGCTCCATCTCTCTCTTGAACTGGGGAGCCTGGAACTGGATGAACATCTACAAAGAGGTGAGAAAAAAAAAGCCACAATAACTATAAAAGCCAAAACCAAAATAAATTCCCTTAGAGTTACAGACTTCAGGAGTCTATTGGTTAGTTTACCAAGGAGAAAGTTAAGGGTGAAGCTTGATCACAATTTTTAAGGACCAAGATAAGGAACACAACATGATTGAAGTGCTTGTCAAATCATCAGGCAAAAGTGTAACAAGACCAAAACACTCAATTTGAAAGGGGACAGTAGAGAAATAAAGTGCAGTGCAGTTATTTGTTTAACAATGGCAGCAATTAGCTGCTGGAAAATTTACCAAGTGTTCTGGTTGATTCTCTGTAGCTGGTGATTAAATCAACATCGAATTTTTTGTCTTCTTTGAAGTCTTTTTCCAATTCATATAAAAAGTCCTAGGGCCTGTGTCATGAAGTAAGTCAGACAAAATGATCACAACGGTCCCTTCTGGCTGTATAATTTCTACCTTTTATATGAGATGACATTCGCTGTTCTGATGATTAGGCAATTAACATTGCAAAGTACCAGAAAATTCCTAAAATTCAGCAGTGCAGAATGCCTTGAGTTAGTCTTCGCCTCAATCTCAGAAGAAAACTCTGAACACAAAATCACCACTGTCTCTAAAACAAGCCAGAAACAAGGCAAAGAAGAATTTGGTAGCTTAAATGGCGGTTTGGTGTATCCAGCCTATGTCACTTGTGTGCTAATCATCAGTAGTATCTGTATGCCAAACACAGGCTGATAAAATCTCTGTACTGCTGATCATGATCAACTGTGGCACACAGATTTAATTATGCAAAACTGAAGCATTTCTAAAGGAAAAGTGTTACAGGGTTCTTTATCCTAGCACAACTGCCCAGGGTGAAGAGGTTTGTGTTTACTCTGGAGAGGACTCCTTTAAAAAAAAAAAAAAATAATCTTTGAATGTAGCTAGGAGCTGGAATAAATTGACTAGCGAAGGTCAAGTTGCTGCAGCAATGATGTGTTTGGCTTCTAGAGACAGTCTACCAGATGTACCAAGCAAGAGCAACTTTTCTGAAATAGTCTTGATAATAGGTTTCTGAGAGAGACGTCCCCTTGAAAGCAGAGTGTTGTGATGCCATTTACCAAGGTATGCCATGAAAGGACAGGAAGGCATTAGAAAAGAAAATACAACATATGTTAATCATATGCAATTCAATCACTTCTCTGTATAGCTAGGAAATGAATAATTTTGCGTAATGCTATGCACAAGGCTGTGACTCTTTGTAGACAGCCCTTGAACTGAAACAATAAAGAAAGCAGCATGCTGTTTGTCATTCTATTGCAGCCCTTGTGAGAGCCAAAATAAGCTTTAGGAAAGTTCATGTCTAATTTTCAGACTTCACTGCTATCAAGAGATCAAGGAGCCTGAAGAATATCCCTACTGATGATGCATTCTTATTACCTTCATGTTATTTACCAGACCAGATCAAATGTCCAGCCCAGAACCAGAACCATGGTACTGTGGGGAGATTTGGATGGCACATAACTGTGGATGGAGACCTGCTTATCAAGAATATGCCACCTCCTAAGCCAATGCCTAAATATGCACTTTTAGAGAGGACATGGATTTATTTTACAGGGGTGGAGCATAATGTTCCCAAAGCCATGGGCAATCCTGTGTATAAAGCCAGTGTCTGTCCCGCTGTAGTATGATGGAAGGAAGTGGAAGCCAAACTCCTGTTTGCAACCCATCTCTGTTTCCACTCACAGCTGATACTGATATGCTCCCGTGGCTTCTCAGGAACCGTGGGCTCTAGAGGTCTCATAAGGTAGTGGGAAGGATACCATGTAAATCCATTAACAGATTTTTTATCATTATTATTTAATTTGGTGCATATCACCACTCACTCGGGTGGTGATACTTGTATAAACAACCACTGCCAATGACAGCTCTCACCTCACTTAGAAATGGTTTCACTATTCCTCCTGGCATCCCAGTTTAGAAATCCTCTGCTTACATTGCTTCCAGCTGCACGCTTGGAAGCACAGGACCGCACTAAGCTCATTACTCACCCTAGCCAGTTTCTAGACCCCCTGTTCTTCTTCTCTTCAGTGAAAATGCAGATTTAGACTGAACCTTTTGGAAGATTACCTAGTCCCTAAGTACATCAAGATAAGAAGTGCAGTGCCTTAGCAAGACCTACCTCAGCCAGGGGTGGAACTAAGTCCCTGCGATGATGCGCATCATTGTAGTTCATTTGCTACAGCCGAATGACCTAAAAAATTATATAACAGGGTGAGAAAAGATCCTGGAATTATAATTTAAACTGTGTTTGTTTGCAAGCCAAGCAAATAGTAGTGTTACTTACTGTGTCCCAAAACGCCACTAATCAGCACACAGGCAGCCTTATCTAAGTCCTTTCTCCTCACACACACCATCAACTCTTCTCTCTCCTGCTCTTGGCATCACTTGTTTTACCTGCTCCATTATACCTCCTGGAAATTTTTGAAAAGGAAAGCTTAAAAGAAGCTGAAATAAATAAAAAAAATTCACTAACATACCATCCACAATCAATAAAAGAAAGTCAAGAAGTGAGGGAAGCTCACACACACACAGACATCCTAAAAATGTAAATAGAAGAGATTCTTAGTTTGGCAGAAATGCCATTAGTGAGTCTGCATATAAATGCAGGAGTTTTGAGACCAGCCAGCTATGGGTGTGCACACGTATGTATCAGACGAAAAAAAATCAGCTGCTGTCGCAAAGCAGAGCTGGCCCTTGGTGCACGGGCACCACACAGCCCTCCTCAGCTGGGACCCGTGTGGCAGAGGAGACTGCCTGGCATTCTCCTGACAAATAGGAGGAATCCTCCAAAAGGGACAAGGATATGGTAGGGACAAGCACGGCAAGTGAGCAGGAGCACATCGTCTGGGGAGGAGCTGCAGGGTGGCAGTTTGGCAGAGTGTGGGCTGGGGCTCACGCTGCTCACAAGCAGAGCACGAGTCTGTGATGTCTGGCTGGCATGAGAAAGGTGCACATTACACCAAGGTATATAAGCACAGTGACATAACGTAGAAACTTATATCAGACTCCTGCATGCATTGCTGCGAACTGCTGGCCTGAAGGCAAATAGAGACCAACTGGGCACAACGTAGGAGAGCACCACGAGTGGCCTAGAAAACATATCCCCCAACAGCAGGTTACAAGCCAAGTGAAGTGGGGCTGTTTTCCCAGGGAAAGAAAACACTTGGTGGTAGAGGAAGGAGGGGTGGCAGCATTCTTCAAGTTCATGAAGGCAACAAAGAGAAAGGGAACAATCTCCTGCGCTGCATCAAAACCAGTGTGGCCAGCAGGTTGAGGGAGGGGATTTTGCCCCTCTACTCCGCTCTCCTGAGACCCCACCTGCAGCACTGTGTCCAGCTCTGGAGCCCTCAGCACAAGGACATGGACCTGTTGGAGCGGGTCCAGAGGAGGGACACAAAAATGATTAGAGGGTTGGAGCACCTCTGCTATGAGGAAAGACTGAGAGAGTTGTGGTTATTCAGCCTGGAGAAGAAGGCTCCAGGGAGACCTTATAGCAGCCTTCCAGTACCTGAAGGGGGCCTACATGAAAGATGGTGAGGGGCTCTTTATGAGGGAGTGTGGCGATAGGACAAGGGGTAATGGCTTTAAACTGAAAGAGGGTAGATTTAGATTAGATATCAGGAAGAAATTTTTCACTATGACGGTGATGAGGAACTGGAACAGGTTGCCCAGAGAAGCTGTGGATACCCCATCCCTGGAAGCGTTCAAGACCAGGCTGGATGGGGCTTTTAAAAACTTGGTCTAGTGGGAAGTGTCCCTGGCAGCGGGATTGGAGCTAGATAATCTTTAAAGCCTCTTCCAATCTAAACCATTCTATGATTCTATATTCTCTGTGTCCACAGGACATCAGCAAGAGGAAACAGATTTAAATTGTGCAAGGAAAATAGCTAGACAAGCAACTGGAAAATTCTGGG
This sequence comes from Rhinoptilus africanus, assembly GCA_013400135.1. Classification (NCBI taxonomy): domain Eukaryota; kingdom Metazoa; phylum Chordata; class Aves; order Charadriiformes; family Glareolidae; genus Rhinoptilus; species Rhinoptilus africanus. The sequence continues at coordinate 474,132 of VXBO01006798.1, forward strand.
AGGAAGTCTGTAAGACAAACATCCCTGAGGTACATCCCACCCAGGGGCTGGCTACAGTATATTTCAACACAACATTCAGAAAGCACAGACCACATAAAACACACATAGCATATACAAACAGGTATAGGTATATGATAGGTATGTAAAACATCAATTGATATCTGAAAAATGCACTTAGCCTAACATCTCAATTCTGGCTATTTTTGTGAGGACCAAAGGTCAAATTTACAAGGTGCAAAGGGCATTCAGTGGAACTTAGTTTATTTTCAAGGGGAATTGGGTGCCAAACTCTTTTCACTTAAAATCTCACACCCTTTCCCCCTCTGATTTCCCTTTTTCCCTCTGATAGGTTTTGTCTATGAATGCTGAAAGTGTAGAGACAGTACCTAAAATAATCCGAGGTACACACGCGCCTACTAGATATAGGTAAATGAGGGTGCCCAGCACATTTGCAGAAAGCCTGTCACACACTAGAGAATAGTCATGTCAAATCAAGACCTTCTCTCCATTTCTGGCTGGAGCGCTGGCTCACATCCAGTTCAGACAGAGTAGCTGAAAGTCGTTTCTCTCTGATGTTGTTTAAAAGCCCAAATGCAATGAAATACTAGTCTGAGTCCATTTCCTAGTGAGAAAAAGTGTCAAAAAGCCACCATCAGAGCTGGATCTAATTGGCAGTCCCAGCAGGGAAGCAAGGAAATAGATAGACGGGGAGACGCAATACCCTGCCTCCTGTGGTACTGGTTACAAAACTTTCTGCAGCAGTGGCTCCAACTTTCAGGGCACTGAATTTCGTTTGCTTCCCACCCACATCAAAACTCCCCACACTCTAACATGGTTAACCAGACACTTCACTGAGATGTTCTACCTCTTTGTTTCCCTAGCTTTTGCTGCCAATGAAGTGTTGCTGCTGTATGAAAAGTCACACCATGGATCTATATTCTTGATTGATTATATCCAACTTCAAATGCTTGACCCCATGCCAGACTCATGGCCATTCTGGCCTCAAGCCTGCCATGGCTGCGTTTCAATATATTTATCCTTTTCACTATATACAGAAGCATACAACTCAATAGAGCACAGAGTTATAGGGTCAAATACCATCAGTTCTGCACCTGAAGCCTTACCTCCCCACAACTCACTCCCAAGTCACTCCGTATTACAGTGAAACAAAAACAAAATCAAACCCAAAGCCCTGCAAGACTGGCTTAATAACATGACCATAAAATCAGATTATTCAGCCTAACCACGCTTGCTCAGGAGCTTTGTTTGAATTTTTGGCACACACAACACCGAAGAATGCGTGCCAAGCTAGTCCAAAAGGCATAGGTAAGTATTGCTGTAGGTAGTCCTGTAGTCAAGTTGCCAGCCTAGGAAACCAGGTTTTGGGTAACTGCTACAACAAAGACCGCCTCTGGGAAAATGAGCAAGTCCCATTGATTGCAAGGAGGTAAGCATCTGACTTTTCTCCCTTTCTTTCCAGGCTTTACTTTGCAGAATTACCCCATTCCAGGCACTTCAGAGGGCAAATCTGTTTAAAAGTGATGAGGGAGGATGATTAGGTACCACCAGCAGCTAGAGAAAGCATTATTTTATTCCCAGTGGTTATCTACAGCTGTCCATGAATGTACGCTGCCTCGTATACCTGTGCTAAAATGAGTAGTGCATATTTCCCTTCAAGAGCTTACAGAAAGAAATACCTTATTTTACAGCATCCCTCGTTAAAAGGTTTCTGGAGCCTTCCCAGCAGTAGCAACAAAAAAAGTCACAACAGGCTCATTTTCCTCACTAATTTTCCTCCCAAGGCATTCAGAAGTATTCTTCTCCTGGTTTGTGCAGTTGAGTTTATTTCCTCATCCCCCTTTCCTCTCCCCTCTCTTTCCCTGTCCTCTTTACTTATTTATATTTCCTCACCTCCTTTATGTTTTTGTCCTCCTTTCCACCTCCTGCTCTACAATTCATTGTGGTCTGCAGGGAAACTAAGTCAAAGCAGCGAATTTTATGTTTCAACCCAAGCACAACAAGATTGGCCACTCTCCTCTCCTCTGAAAATGAGTTTGAAAGCATTGGTCTTGCTGCCAAAACTGCCCTGGATACGAAAAGAAGCATAAAGCAGAACAGCAGCAAGAATTGCCAAAGAGCAAATAACAGTGGGTCACCGACAACAGGTTGCCTCTAGGCTCTGATGTTGGCTCTCCCAACATCTAGAGCTGGGAGGGGGCAACACATTCAGTACAGACAAAACTTAGGCTCTGCAGTAGAGTTTGGCCAAATAAAAAAACGCCCGAACTTCCCACACTGTCAAACATACCCCTTTACACATCCTTTCCACTGAAAAAGAGGCACACTGCACTCACAAGACCACTCCTGACAAGGAAGAGGGTAGCAAACATGTCCAAGAACATGCTTTGGGAGCTGTGCCCAGGAAGGGTCTGCATGGCCGTTTTTTTGACACCCTTCTTGTTAAAGGAAATGTCAAACCTTCTTGTCGGAGAGGGGAAATAGTGTCAGGTCACTTTATAGGCAAGCACCACCAAAAGCAGGAAGGTGCCTAGACAGGGAAAAGACTAGACAAATAGTTCCTGGACAACCCATTAATAGAAATGTATCCTCAAATCCTGTTCAGATAGTTTCAAGTAAACACATTTGGAGTAATGAGTATTTGTTACAGATCATTAACAAATTACACAAAAACAAATACCTGCTTTCTGTAAATTCAGTTCTATTACTAACCTATACAATAACACCAACACTCTGCACCATGCATTCAGTTCTGCACAAAAAGAGGGAAATAATATAGCCTGCCATCAGATCCCTCTCTGATTCCTCCTTGTTTTTTGTAGTACACTATTAGGAAATAATGTCCCTTTTTGCCATGTAAAGGAACTCTCATTTTGCTTTTCTAGTTCCTTGCCTTTACTGTGGAGAGGAGAGCTTTGCATGACAGCAATGACCGGTTCCAAAAATTTGATTTCTCTGTTTACATCCCTGGCTTTGAAGTCCCACAGTAACTGAAAAAATAATATAAACCCCAAAGAAATTACCATACTGAAAACTTCCACATAATCCTATTTATACAGAAAGGCTTTTCTTACAGCACTTTGCAAAGTTCCTTCCCAGTTGCTAATATTTTAATAAAATACCTTTATTATCATGGAGCGCACTGGGAATCAGACCTAGAACTTCTCCAACTGTGGGCTAGCAGGGTGCAGTAAATACACCAGTAAGAACCTTTGCAGCTCAGGTCTTTTTCTTTCCTTTTGAAGATGTTTTGGTTAATTTCAAGTCTTGCACCTGCTTAAGTTACACATTTTATTGATGCTATTTTCTTTACCCTCGCTAGAGCTGAGGCCTGCTTTGCTTTACGCTCTTCAGTGACAACGCTTCCATCGAGAATGTTTTAAAAATGAGCACTTTCCGTGGCAGCAAAGAAGCAAACCATGACGTGTTTCACACAGAAGGCTGCCTTGAAAATAAATAAATAAAACAACTCACCTCATATTTTATCCAGCATCTTCTGAGTCTCATCAGAGGAAATTAAAAAAGAAATTGGCTTCTTGAGAGGATAGATCAGGCACCTTAAGGAACAGCTGCAATTTGTGTTTCTGAGAAATGAAAATTGAAAAGCAGACTAAAGTGGATACTGGGTGATTTATAAACCGCCTTTCACCGTGCCGGTACATTCAGTAGATCATCGATAGCACCCTCTTTAACATACGAATTCCAAAGCGACATTAAGCAGGTAACTCCCTGTCCCGCTCCCTTCCCCCCCCACGCAGAGCACAGGGGTGTTCAGAGGACCTTGCAGCCCCTGCCTGCGCGGCGGAGGGGGGGGCACAGCTCCTGCAAACACACTCCCCAGACCTTGTAGCCCTGACGTGGTGCAACTGGCACCGACCGCTGCAGCCTTTAGTGCTGCTTGGGCCAAATGCCTGGGAGCTGGCTCTTCGTGAGCTTGTCCAAAGGCACGAGGCTTGTTCGTGAGCAAAAAAATATTAAACGTTACTCCTTGACATTCTGTTGTTTCAGTAATCTAACCCCTTGGAAACTATCTCAGGATCCATAAAGCCATTCAGCTTTTAATCGTAGCAGATATGAATCACCGTGTCAGTTAACACTAGGTGCACAAATCGCTGACAATGTGGATTTATGACACTGGGATGTAACTCACCAGTATCAGCTCTTAAATTTGATTAGAAATATGGGATTTGAGAAGAATGGACTTACAGAGCTGGTTGCAATTCGAGTTCTGACCTTAACGAAAAAGTCAGGGACCGAGGCTCACAATCTGCCGGCGTGCTTAAGCAACAGTGCCACGTTCACCCTGCTCAGATTAATTGCTTCTTTAATCTGCGAATGCTGACACACGTGTGCAGCTGCGCACACTAATAGGGAGGAAGGCAGCCGAGGCTCTATCAAGTTTCATTATATCCTGTGCACTAATTGTCTTCATCACTGGAAACCATCATTTTATTTAACAGTTTAAATACGGCAGAAATGCCATAATTATATTTAAGTATCAGAGACATTTATAAGCAAACAGAAATGGGTTTAAGAGGAACACATACAACAGTGCTGCATGGATTTGGTTGCCTGGTGCAGGTAGAAGATTTTTCTACTCATCCCCTGTGTCTGTAACCAAGGCAGGGTCATAGTCCGCTATAAAAAGTTTTTTGATTCATTCAGCTTAGCCTGGTGACACTGGCACGCTGGGTCAAGTGCACTGTAGCTGACTGTAATTGCAGATATTAATGAAGCTTTGAAAGGGATTCAAAAATTACTCTAAATGTCCATGCTGGCTAGAAACTCATTTTGTTCTCGTATAAACATGCCAGATCATCCAAAAACTAATTCAGCTACTTGGGTCAAAATGCACAGATAACACGTGAGGTTTTTTACAGCTTATACCTGTGCCAGGCTGCTCTCTCCTTGGCTCATTACCTTGTTCTTCCCTCTCATTTGACGGGGGAGCCTGTCGAATATCAGAGCACCGCATCCACATGCTGGTCCTGCCCCACTTTCTATTACAAGACTCAGTCTGCAGAAGCACGCTACAGCTGGCAGTGTTGGGGAGGGAAACAACTGCTCCCTACTGAAGCATGGAAAGTGAGACATTAGGTCCCAGCCTTGCAGACATGTCAGAGTTGGATTTCCCACCGTGAAGGAACCCTCTTGAGTGGGTGGATTTCACCTGTCAGGAGTGCAGGTGCCGCGTTCTCCCCCCCGGGCACCCCTCCACTCTGCCCCTGCTGATGTCTTTGCTCTGATCCCTGGCCCCAGGGATCCCATGGGTCCCAACCTTCTGCCCACGGCCCCTTTCAAGATGCTCCCTTTATGGACAAAACAGGTAAAACCAACACAAAGAGACCATACTGACAGCAGGGATTGAGGGGCCTGGGCTAAACCGCAGCTCCCTGGGGACACTCCAAGGGGTTACAGCTTCTCTTTCACCTGCCAGCACGTTTCTGTGGGCAGTCCTGCCTCATCACCAGCGCAGGAGCCTGGCCCACCCAAGGAAGGGCAACAGAGGGGCAGGTTGGACTTGGGCGTCTTCTCCCACTGGCCACACACATCGTGAGAGAGCAGAAACTTACACCAGCTGAAATCCTTCTTCAAGTCAAGAGGACTGCTAGCACAGCCAAAAAAATTTCACTTGTCAGCGTGAAAGCGTGTCTTTTTCTAAAGAAACAAAGCAAATCGCTGAGCAAATGCTCTGCAGAAAGTCCCCGCGGTGTCACGGTGCCACGTGTCAGCCCTCCATCGCCTCTTCTCGGTGCCAGCCCTTCTCTGCATGAGGAGCTGAGAATGGAGCTGCTCTCCTTCTCCCTGCTGTTAGTCAAACTTTGAAGCATCCAACCGATACTAGTCTATCAGCCTTACAGTTATTTAAAGAGAGCCTGTCAGTTTATTATTAATAGAAGCAATTACATTATAGCCGTTAGAAGACACAAGTGAGCTTGGGAATGTACTGAAGCTGGGGTTAGAGATCTGTTCAGGCCTAGTCTGTGCTAGAAGAGGCTTTCAAGTGTGATTATATGGGCAAACCCTTCTAGCTGAGGCCCAAGATACATCTTCCCACGGTACGTGGCATAGATATGAGCTCACTCAGCCAGACACCCATCTATAAGCTGAACGGCCACAGAGCCAAACTATAGCTAATACACCTTTCCTCTCAGCAATATCTATTGCCTCAGGTTTAGCGAGGCACTCATCCATCCATGTCACTTCTGGTCATTTCGGAGCTCAAGGCAGAGCATGCTGACATTCACTTTCGGCACATCAGGCAGGCAATACCACTCTCTCACTTCTGCAGGAAAAACATCACTTCCCAAAAAGAATGTAGATAACCAGGGGAAAGCTGCACTTTGGTTTTTTGCCCGTATAGCTGCATCTAAACTAGGGCTTTACACCAGCATGAAAGCACTATTAAAATAACTCATCTAACCAACATTATTTTACCGTCAGCAACTCCAAATGTAGGACTGAGCCACTGGGAGAGAATCATCTTCCTAAATAGGCACTAAAGAGTTCATGCTTTAAATGCTTTCTCAAAGAAGGGAAACTGAGGCAGAAAGCAATTGAAAGACTCCCCCAAGGTCATGCAATAGATTTATGCGAACCATGACCCCACCTGCATTTTAGTCCATGGCACAGATGCCGCAGAGGTAGCAATTTAATAAGCTATGAGCCCCATCTGTTCATTATTGTCTCAACTGGAGATTGCCATCCCCAAAGCTGAGCCACATTAATTGATTATATGAATGCTCCTGGTTTGCCCCAACGCAAAGGCAGTCAATTTAATTTAAATCCTTGTTGGAGGAGATTTCAATTTGCTGGCTGACTTTATGCTGAAGCAGACAAGGAGCACTCACATAAGTTTCATAACCCACTCCCGCTATGTCTGACAGAGCGCATCTGTCCACCTCCTACCTCTCTGGCAATTTTTAAATCAAAACAAATAAAACAGGAGATGAGCAAAAAGGAGACTTTTCTTGTGTCGCTACCCAGAGCTTTGAGTTTAACAGAATTTCATCTAGCAGAATTTCCCAAATCTAATAGCATTTCTTCAGTCTGAACTTTCTCTGTTCTGAAGTTTCGTTAGTTTGCTTTCCAGTATTTTCACTTTCTCTCCATATTTGGAGAGACACCACCAATATCATATTCTTTACCATATCTGGGTAAAGAGAACAGAACACACAGTTCACATTTTTGTTAAAACTACCAGCACTAGGCATCAGTGCTAGGGCCACAGAAGCTACAGGGGGGAAAATAAGCTTTTAAAAACTCTCCCTAAATGCAGCATCCACTCTTTTTGACATTTTAAGTCATCAAAACTTCACTAGCCGTATAAGAGGCTGCTATTTTTTTCCCGTTACCCTTTTCCTCCTTTTGCATTAGTGGCTGGATTTTGATTACATTATGCCTGACAAAGACCAGCTGCCTCCACAAGTAACTGCATTATCATCAGAAGCAGCCAGAAGTAAAAGCACTATGTATGTAAAGGGGTCACAACATTTACTGCCTTTTTTCTTTTATAAACTGCACAAGAAACCAATTCACCTGCACCCTTCTAGTGTTAAAATAGTAGCCTTGCAAGTCCTTCCTGTGAGCTTTACTCCCAATGGGAAACCTACGTCCATTGAACAATCCACTTGCCCTCCAAAAACACCGTTTCCCTCTTCTGTCCATAAAAGCAAGACCCCTTTTTGCACATTGGCTCTGCTCACTAAAGCAACTGTATTTTTTTCAATTAAAAGCCAGCATTAATTTTTAGCTCTTTACCCTTGCAGTTACAGTCCTGCTTCGTTTGCATTGGGGATATTTTTCTTTTATAAAAGATACAAATTCCCTCTCACAAACAAAAAGGTACAAGTATAGAGACTTCAGGTGTTTTGCTCAAATGCAATGACATTACCAAGAAGTGCAACAGTAAATAAAGTAAGCAGATGTTCACAGGCAGCTGAGCAAGGTGGTTTGAAGGTACCCAAATTACTGCAAACAGCCCATTTCTCTTTCTCTTCCACCTTCTACCCCATCACTTGACCGTAATGGCACTTTTGCTCTTCATCACTCTCTCTCCCCATCAATTTTCATTGCCCTCCACTGCTTCTTTATCACTTTTGTTGTCAAACCTACAACTACCTTTAGTTCAGATGTTTGCCATAAATTCTGGCAATACATTTCTAACCTGTGAAGAATATAAATAAATTGGCTAGTTTTAAGAGGCACTAGGCGATAATGTATTTTTTCATATCCACAGATCTAGCTAATATCTTCACATCTCTATTGGAAAACTGACATTGCACTCATGCCCTTACTCTGACTGTTTGTCTGTCCCCTCTGCGCTATTTTAAGAAACGGGCACGTTCTGGCACAGTAAATAAGAACCAAGCCACCACGTGACTTAAAACAGTCACCAGGAAAGAGAAATTTTCAGCCATTCCTTTTTAACATGCCCTGCAGGCTGTTTTACTACAAACTGATATTAAAAAAAAAAAAAAAAAAGGTTTGATTTTAACTCTAAGCTTTGCTTTGCTAAAAGGCACTGAATGCTCCTGGGTTTAATGTTCGTGAACAGAACTATTATAATTTTCAAAGATTAAAAAAGAGAGAGTTTTATCTTCCAGAAAAAGAAATACCAAAACCACTGCCTCCTTTTTCTTGCTATTTTGTGGGGGTGGGGGGGTTGTGGTGGTATTTTTTTCCCTCTTTTCATTTTTACATTGATGTAACAGCATTGACTTTAGTGGGATGTGAGGTTTACTCCAGCACAAATAACAGAGAAAAATCAATCTCTTTCTGCAGATACGTCTATTCCTCGAGCCAAAACGTGTGACTGGGAGTGGGCTCCAACACAGAGCACCCCACGAGCCACACACCCTTTTCACCATGCTGCCGCAGCAGAGCCCCAGCAGTGGCTCATTCCCGACCCTGCTTCATCTACCCAGACTGAAAAATAAAAACCACCTAGGTCCACAGCACATGTCAAACAATACTGGTGATGAGCAAGTCTGGCCGTATGAGAGACTACCAGATCCATGTTTATCTGATATACCCAGGAAATTTCAACTGTCTTTCCCACCAGCTGAAATTCTGGGTGTTTTGGGGCAAAACCTCTGTTTTTAATGGCTCCGCAGCCGCAGCCCTGCCATTCGCGTCAGCAGCAAGACACGGTGCTATTCCCAGTAACCTGGACCACGCAGTCATAAGCTGAAAGCACAGCCTCAGTGGACAATAAAGAAATCAATCTCTAGCTGCTGAAAAACCCGGAAAAATATAGTCCAAGTATCACCAAAACTCTCAGAGGCAAAATAAAAATTTGTTTTAAAAAAGCTTTCAGACACCGTTTAGGTTTTTTGAGGAGCACAGGGAAGAGAAGGAAGAATGAAGGGGAAAGTGCAGCTCATTTTCTGGCACTCTGTCACTCCTAGGACGTGGAGAGACAAACTTCTGCAGACACACCAGCTGTAGAACAGGGTACCAGCAGACGCACACGTTCATGGAGGTGTCTTCTCCTTTCGCTCCTCATCCACCCTGGCCAAAGTGAAAGGGTGAGGCAACCCCTGGCTGCCAGGGAGACCTCCCACCAGCCCCCATCTTCTCCCCATCTTCCCTACCGGGGCGGGAGTCCCTTCAAGAGCGACGGACGTGTCCCTCCCAGCTTCCATAGCCCCTGTCCTCCAGCAAGAGCGCCCAGACTGTGCAGTCACACACAGAGCCACCGCCTTCGCCTCTGCAAAGCGAGGGGTGCTCGGGCTTTGGAGGGGGAGGGTGGAGAGCTGCTTCCCCAAAGCTGTGTAACAAAGCCCGGCTGCTCTGGAGAGAGGCAGCCTCACGACTGGGGCAAGTGTGCTCGCCTTATCCGAGTGCTTCTGCCTGAAACCATGAGGGAACGCAACCTCCGACACAGCCACCCAGGCTGTCATTAACTGACTCCTGCCAGGGGCAAAGAGGGACAAGGAAAGGAGACAAGAGGACGGAGCTGGCAGCTGAGTCCCTTTCCTTCAGAGAGGTGCAGGGGACCGTGCCTCTCCATCCTGATGGTGGCAGTTGTCACAGCAATTGCCATCGCCAGCCTGAGGCCACCTCACAGGCAGCTGGTTGAGGCATCCCGGCAGCCAACCACACAAGCAGCATGTTTAAGCAGCACAGTCAGACATCTACATATGCAGATACTTTAGCGGGCAGCCTGACACTGCCGCAGACCAATGGTTCGTTATTCCAGGTCAGCACCCAACTCGCTTCCAGCCTTCTCCACCCAGGCAAATGCTCAGAAAGGTTGTGCCCAAAGTGGTCACCGCCACCTCGGATCCTGATGACCTACAAGCATAAACCAAGGCTGACATTGTTATCACAGGGATGCGCATGGGGTTTGTCCCTCCCTACTTCCCCTCCTACCTGCAAACGTTATTTCACTTCATTGCAGCTGCTTAGGCACACCTACGATACCGGGGTTGTGCGGGGAGGAGGAAAGGCAAGATATCAATTCAGGAAAACCAAAAAAGACAGTGGAAGAGGGGAATGGAAATTCAGATGTTAACAGACTGCGATGCACAAATGGAGAACATATTCATTACTGGGAAACAGTGTTTAATATTTGCTGTTTACATTCACACTTGAGAGTTTAAAATGGACGCACAGCTCAGCCTCGTAGAGGTGCTGTCTCTCGCCATCCTTCCCTCTCGCTCACCCTAAAGAGCTACCAGAGATGAACATCCCCCAGCATACCATCAGACTCACCCCAAGGGCAGAGTGCTGCAGAGCCAAGACCCCCCCCTTCCCCACCGGGTTACTTTTGTTCCTGGGGAAGCCTCACCCCAGCTCTGCCACCCTGACAGTGGAGAGGCCCGCTGTGGGAAGTGACCGCCGTCGATCAGTAGCACACAATGGCCATTTCAGGAACTAGGCTGTCCCTATAGGAACTAGGCTGTCCCTATAGGACAACCCAGGTCACCTTCCAACACACCATCCATCTTCCTTAGGCAAACATGGCTTGGTGTTATGTTTTAGGCACCCCACAGCTTTTACGTTCCCCGTGTCACACACGGATTAGCAGCCACCACGTCGTCTACATGCAAGCCTCTGCTTTCTGCTCCGTTATCAGGCGCCTGCCGCTACCACGCCTGATTTAAAGACTGCCTGGTGCCGGCTGCATCTGTAATGCAGTCACCGGTGATGAATTGTGATGTCACAAGTGCTAGATCGCGGCATCGCTGAAGGAATCAGGATGATAAAGGGGGAAGAACGCCTGTATTTACACATAAATGTCTTCATAATCAGCAGGGCCAGCAAAGGAAATAGAATTAGGCAGGAAAATAGAATTAGCATTATTTGGATGCTAACTGGAAGAAACGTGATGCTTTAAAACACTGAGTGCATGTGGTGTTTCCTGGCAAAGGATATTGCGTGCTGACACACTGGAGACAGGCTGGGCAAAGCAAGAAAAGGGAGAGATGAAAAGAGGCTTGGGCTCCGGAGGAGAAAATAAAGACAGCATTGTTTTCTGCATGAAGGCTTTTACTTCGAGGAGAAGCAGGGAAAATGGAAAGTATCTCAACAGACCGAGGTGACTGAATTTTGTTTGTTTATTCCTGAGAGGGCTAAAACTCAAGGCTCAACAGACCAGGTCTGCAAGAGTTTCCACCCTCCTCACACACTTTCCCCTGTGGCCTCACAGAAATGACACCAACCAGCCTGGGGAGCTGTGCCTAAACTTCATTTTCCACAGCTTACCCTTTCCCCTTCCACCTCTTGCCTTCACCTTTTAGAGCAGGATGTCCATGAGACAGAGGTGACGACTTCATGCTGTCAGGCACACGCCCCATTTCACCTGCTTCTGTCATACGGGCACCACCAAGAGGCATTTCCACTGGCATTTTTTAAATCCACACCCGACTGGCGTCCATCATTCACAGCTCTCTGCGTCCTCCCTCACGTCTCCCTTCAGCTCTCGCAGCACTGCCGCTGCTGATGGCAGGATCTTTGCTTTTGAAGGCAGCCTGGGGAGGACTGCCTCCCTTTGGCTCTCTGGGAATACAAAATAATGACATGTTTTTTACTTTTGTGAGCAGGAACCATTCAAAAGACATGGCGCTCCTGACAGCTCCTGGAGAAATGATGCCCCAGTGACAGGTGCTTTGAAAAGCCTGGCCTCTTCCTGATGCCTATCTATGGTCCTTAGCATTATTAGGTGTTTACAGCCATTGTGGGGACAGCAAGCTTGAGGCTTTCAGTCTGCAGAAGAAACACAACTTTGCAATGAGCACTATCCTCTGTTCGGGCTGTGCAGTTTGGTCAAACCAAAATAACAAACATACTGTCTGATGGAGGAAGAATTTCCAGGAGTGAGGAGGTGCTTTTAACAGCAGCTTCATCATCCTTAGCTTCAGGGGAATCATAGCACTAGCTAGAGGGAGTAACTTTCATAAGACCACCTAGCATTAGGCTCTAGGCTAAATATCTTGACATAGCTGTACTAACCGTTATCTTTATGTATTTCTCTACATAGCCAGTGGCATGCAGGATTTGGGGGTTCTGCCTTCTTTTTCCTATTCTAATATGCTGTGCGACTTGAGAAGGCCAATTCATTTGCATGTAGCTCATTTACTTTTATTTTGAAGGTGAAGATTGTACTTTTCTGCCCTACAGACACTGGTGCAATATCTGTGAAGTTGCTGGGTGAAAAGTGCTGTAGCACCATTGCCAGATTCACGAACTCTCTAGGAATCCTTATCCACAGTCTCCCAGCCTAATTTTGCCTTCTGACATATACAATTGATGTCTGAACTGTCAAACTTGAAACAACCTAATGGGAGCTGGTTTTCAGGAAGAGGCGCTTCTTGTTCCTCCCTCTGCTGAAACCGAAGGTGTTGGACTGAATCAGTGTCAAATGCTCAGCAGTGCCCAAGGGTAGGAGCATGCTCCCACAGCCACAGCTCCAGGTTACTTGGAAAGCTTAAATCCTTTTCTCGTCATCTGAGTCAGCCCCTTCAACCATGTCCCCAGCCTCCGCTGTTTCCAGGAGCTTTGAAGTAAGGGACAACTGAGAGGAATGGCACTGGGAGGCAAAAAGCTGCCGTGCAGAATGACCACCCTTCCTTTGGGCATCCAGCGAGCGCTCAGCACCCCGTGCTTTGCAGGGTGGGGGGTGGAAACACACCCCGATGTGGAAAAGAGCAGGAGCTTTGCTGAGAGAGCCCTGCAGGAGCACAGTCTTCCCTTCTTGCTGCCAGTCCCACTCTCCTCCCCACGACCTCCATGTCAAAGCCAGAGGGAAGAGCCAGGTTTGGAGGCTGCCAAACCATTCAGCAGAGGAAGCTTCAGGCTCAATGTCCTCACTGTTTGCTCTGCCTCGCCTCCGCTTCAGCCCAAACAGGCACTGCCATGCCCGCCCGCAGCCTCGGCCACAAAGGGCGGGCAGGGAGCAGCAGCTTGCCNAAAGAAAGAGGAATGGGGGGAAAAGGCGAGCAGGGAGAAGCTGCAGAGAGCAAGGGAGAGGCAGGAGCTGGCTGCGTACGCCGGGGCTGCACTGTCACCCAGCGGCGGGGCCGCTGCCGAGGTCCGCGCAGCGGGGGCTGGGCTGCCGGGAAACCGGGGGAGCCCGTGCTGCAAAACTAGGGAAGCTGTGAGTTTCTAATAAGCTTTTCGAATAAATAAATGTGCATATATATAAACAAACCCACCCAAAAACAAAACCCCCAAAATAAATCCAAAAAATCCAAACCTCGTCCTTATTCCGTATAGCCCTCAAGCATCCCTGTGCAAATCACAAAGCGTGAAGTTTCTGGGGAAAGGACACGTACATTTCACTCTTTATTGCGCCAGACTCCGCAGTGTGGTATTTTCACTAGAGCTGAAGGGGAAATTAAGCCCTGCCGGTGAAAACTCAGCACCTGTAGATGTACCTAAAAAAAGAAAAAGAAGAAAGTTTTCAGATTCACATACCTGTTTTTCAAGAGGCTGAGAATAAATCTGTCTTTTTGCAAGATAAGGAACATTCCACATTTCAATTCAAAGAGGCAAAGTTAAATAGTTCTGCACAACAAGGGCAATGTTTCAATCAGAGCCCCAGTAATAGATGCTCTGTGTTGAATAGTCTTATGTAGCAATGACAATATAATCAATTGATGGATGAGTTAAAATCTTTTAGGACTCACTCAAAACCCACTCTATATAGTAGCGTAAGCATGTCCATTTTCCAGATAGGCTGCATCCATCAGCAATACCAAGGGAAGGGATAGGGAAAGGCTTCTGAAATCATGAAAGATACTTTGAAGGTATCAAAATTTTCCTTGCTTTTCTACTATGCTTAATCTTTCCCACCCAATCCAGTACGGCCATTTGCTTTACAGAAGTGTTTTGTGGTACAGAGAAATTATGTAGGAGGAAACAGGAGTACGGGAATTAGATTATACCTATAGCCCAGATCCATCTGGAACTGACTGTTTTGTGAAACCAAAAGAGATCATACAATTTCTTCACCTTCCTGCTATGATTTTCTCAACTTCTCTGAAAATTCTCCTCGCGTGAAACCCACCCAGGACTGGAAATGAGAGGGTTATACTAACACAGAGACTATCTATTCTGGCTGAAAACAGAAGTCATTCATTCTACCAGTACCCTGATATATTTGGCAGGCTTGTAAATTTGGGAATTAGACAATACAACTTCTGAACCTCATTTTTTCTACATCAAATTAAACATCTCAGTTTTACCCACCGCTGCCCAGTGCTGCAGTTGGCTACATAATTGCCTCTTCCTAATAAGCTGAAGCTCTGCACATCTTGTCATTTGTAGGGGTCTGTGCTATGGATACAAGGATTAGCAAGGATTTAGGATTTATACCTCATTTGAAAGATGAATAACTTACCACTCCATATCTTCCACCAGTGGGAAAGTTAAGCAAAGTGCCATGCACTACAGTGCCCTGTGAACTCCCATCACCAGAGGAAGGGCTGGAGAACAAGCAGGGTTTACCCCAGAAACATATCTGGATCTGGTGAACAGAAGACTGAGGTGAATCCCAGAGTTTAGGAGGCTACACTGGGAAGAGCCTCCACCATTGCATGCTGAGGAAGGAACCACTGAGGAGTAAAGATGTCGCTGGCAGTGGCAGGAAACCTCCCACGTACAGTGGGAGCAACACCTCCCACACTCCCTGCCCTCAGATGCTGGGGCAGGAGCAAGGAAAACTCCTTTTTGTGCTGCTGTCAACTTCATCCAGCTTGAAAGATAGATGCAGCACCCTTACAAAGTCTCAAGCTGAGACAGTAATGCAAGAAGAGAGCTGATTTCTGAAGCAGGCTAAAATTTCAGCCACTGCCATTCTCCCACACATTTGAACTCCCTTCTCCCCGGTTATTTTTTCATTCCTCTCTCAAGCACCGTGACAAGTAAGCTCTTTGTTTTTAGTACTTCAATTACTCCCTCACAGCACTTGAACTGCCGAGCCCTCCCACAAAATCAGCATAATGAATAATGTTCATCGTCTGCTTCGGTGTATCTGTTTCTCCCCCTCCTGGGCTTGCGACATGACTGGAGAGGCACCAGCACTGACAGCTGAACAAATCCCACGCTGCCAGGGAGGACAGGCAGAGCAGCGTACCCTGCCAGCCTTCTCAAACACTGCAGCCTGCTTTTCCATCTGCTGGGGCCTTTCTCCCAGCAACTGGCCGTGGGGAACCCGGCCCCATTTGAGAAGCAGGGCTGCAAAGGAGCCCTGAGGTACAGGGATGCCCAGCACAGCAGAAAGGTACGCTCCTCTTCTCGGTCCTCCCCAGAAGCGTTACTTCTCATACCAACCTACTTTAATAGCCATTTCCAGATATGGTTACCAAGGCACAAAAGAGGGAAGGTCAGACATTTCCAACCTGGGCTGCCTTTAGCAACCTTAGCTGCTGAAATCAACAGCCAGCCAGCTCTAAGTTAGCTCTTCTCCTTCTGTTTGCCTAGGCTTGAACTGGACTGTTTCTTATTAAAAATAAAGGAATACACAAAGATATGTGTAATATTACATATAGTATATATTGCTGCTACGTATTCCTACAAAAGCCTGGTTTTCTCTAGAAGTCCCTGTCATTGCTGACTCCCCTTCTGTCAGCTTGACTCCAGCAACAGGAATCACATTTACCTGCAGCCCGGGAGGCATCAGTCACTTTGCCATCAATACTCTCCCAATAGGGCCGTACAATGGTTGAAATTGTTGCTCAATTAATCGCCAGCTAGTTCCTGCCAAATTGCCTGCAATAGTTCTTCCTTTGGCATGGAAGGAAAGAATACAGCCCTTTAAAGTGCTCTGAGGTCACATTAGCCTCGCACACACTCCATTACCCGTGACCCTGTCTCTCCGGCAGAAGTTGGAAGCGCATTTCGGATATTTGCCTTGGGGGGGCTGTCCTCCTCTGCCAGCACCTAGAGGCACCAGGCTTGAGACTAAAGGGGGTCCTGCTGGGAGGTGTGGGGCAGGCAGGGGGAGCACAGGGTCGGAGATGCTAGAAATGCTGTCCCCGAGCTCCAGGCAAGGACTTGCCTTGAGTGACCACAACAGCTGAACAGAAAAGAGCAGCCAATGTTTGAAGAACAAGAGGAAGATGTGGAAGAGGAAACGAGGGTGCCTTTTTGAGGGGGAGGAGGGTGCCAAGTGCAGAGGTGGTAGCCTCCTTGCCTTGGGCAGTGGCCCAGCCTCTTAACCCTGGGAGTGGAGCCAAGGCAAAAAAGGATGTTTTACTTTACATGCTGCTATGGATACGTGAATGTTGTTCTCTTTGCCCAGAGAACAAAGGAGAAACACAACTCCACGTACACTAGAAACCCTCAAAAAATGCCTCCATCTTCTCCAGGCACAGAACTATGTGATCTTGGGTTACTCTGCAGCTTACCCAGAAACGCACAGTGGAAGCAAAACCTCTGAAGTTAAGCAAGAAGCTCATTAAGTGTGCAAAGAATATGAAGAGCCTTTGTTGACAACTATCACTGAAGTACTGCCTGTCATCATGGGTTATGGAAGATTTTGGGTAGGAAGCTGCTCTGTTATACCTTTCTGTGAAAGCTTTTCACCACTAGCTTGCCTTGCTGGAAAGTGAAGAACTGAACACAGCAAACAATGACATTTTTCACGGAACATTTCAGTATTCAGTTTGGAACAGCTTTCAGCTTTGAAATGAAATTTCCCTTTTAAAAATGAAAAAAATGAACACTGAGAAGAAATCTTGATATTTTTACAGCCCAATGTGACAAATGAGCCATTTTTCACATTGCCAATTTGATGAAAAATATTTTTTACTGGCCATTCCAAACAGATATTTTTTTCAAAATATTGATACTTAAACCAACTTTCATAGGTTGGTTTTTGTTTTGTTTTTTTTTAACATAGCTCAGTGAGGACTACATATTTAGTGTTAATTTTTTTAATGCAGTTTACCACATATTCCAGTCATCCAGATACTCATGATTTTTAATTAATTGCTTTACCACTCCTGGCTGTACAGAATGTCAGAAATATAAATGAAATGTCAACTGATACACTGAATTCTACTTGTATTCTAGGAAAAAAAAAAAAAAAGAAAAAAAAATCAGAGCTCTGAGTTGCAAACTCCACCTTCCTCTAAGTGAGTTCTTGGTAGGTTTGAGAATCTACAAAGGACACGTTCTCGTTTCTTCTAAGAGTTACTCCACTCTTCAGCATTTAGCAGGAATATAGGAATACTGTGGTTGTCACACCCTTCCAGGAAGATACTTTTACTTCTTTACAGATATAAAATTATCTCTATTGTTTCGATTTCAGATACCCAAACTTCTCTCTTACCGTACTGCCTACAGCATTTTCCAAAGGTGATATCTATGGGAAAAAGAAAGGAAAAAAAGACTGAAAAATTAGGGTGGGGGTGGTATAGAATAAATTAAATTCAGTATAAAAACATAAAATGCAAGGAGGTTCTAATTTGAGTAATTACTGTAACTGAATAAAATTCTCTATTTTTGTTAATATAAGTGCTGCCTAATTTAGTGTGTTATTTTAGTGCTATTTCTAATGCAGCACACTGACACGAACACAGGGATCACCATACTGATCCATCTAAATATAACACCTTGTAGCTGGCAGTGACAGGTACCACGTACCTATTATTAAACCGCAAGAAGATAGCAAATGATGAAACAGTGAATCCTTCTGGAAACCTGAGCAGCCTCCTGCTGCTGCGGGGTTTGAATGGAGGGAGCCACATCGCCTGGGGTTGGTGAGTGTAGTCCTTCTGACACCCCAGGACCTTAACCTTCAAAACGGAAAGAGGGAGCCAAGGCAGCAAGACACAGGACCCGCTATGCTGTCTGCTTCAGCCTCCTGAGAGCCTACATCAGTAGCTCTAAGAGCAGCAAGAAATCGACTTTACTATCCTGAAAGAGTGGCTCTCATGGCTATTTACAACAACTTAGAAAGTCAGTACAGTGTTCAGTTATTTCCCTGCTCCTTCAGAAAGTTAAAGAGGTAAGACAGAAGGTGAGAAACACATAAAGACAAAACATTACCGGAATCTGCACAATCTGCTGGGAGTAAAGCATCGCTATATGGCCCCATTCACAGTAGCATTATCTGTCTTTCCCTCCCAGCTCACCCACTGACTTGAAGCAATTTCAGTTTTAATGAATGCTTAAATTCAAATATCATCACAGAACTATCCAAGACTCTGCATACAAATATTTGGTTTATGCCTTTTGTGCAAGGTGGCATCCTTTTCAGCCTCACTGGAAAGAAGCCCAGCCAGAACCTCAATGGGTATCAGCAGAGCCTGCATTACCTTATTTTAGACATTTGTACAACGCACGCCAGCATCATAGGTAGTTTTGGTGCCTCAGTTAAGCAGAGCTCCACTGGAGACAGAGCTTACAGGCAGTCAATCCTGTCCTTGCTGGGGGTGGACTGAGGCATCCGGCAAGCTCCATATACCAACTGGAAATTTGGATATGGTTTTGGTTTCAATGCCCCTGTTTGCTTTTCTACTACAAGAGAAAAAAAATAGCCCTCAGTTATCTTTTTTCCTTTTTTCTTTTTTTTTTTTTGTGCATTTGTTACTTTACCCCTCTTCCCGAGCCAACCTTAATAATCTCCTCTAAAAAATTAAATAGTCTCAAAGCCAGAAGTACAGAAGTTTTTCTGCGCCTTTGAATATTTCCCCATCCCATGGAAACCTGGGGCTGGCTGCAGAACATTGGCTCATAACAGAGCAGAGGTGTATAACTCATGCTGCTCAAAGACAAGGAGAAAGAGCACAGGAATTACATTGATGGATTCACTCCCTAATTGTTCATTAAGATAATGAGAACAAGCTATCAGAAGGATTTCTGAAAGAAGCATATTTGAAGGAAGGACCCCAGAGAGGGAGCAGGGAGGGCCTGGAACGCGAGACATTTGGAGATTAGGGAAAGAGGCGGTGCAGGAAACGGTGCTCAGAGGGCCCCAGAGGCAGGCAGGGAGAGGAGCTGAGAGTGATGGGGAGGGAAGCCTCCAAGGAAGCCTTTTCTCATCGTGTTCTTTTTATGCAGAGAGCCTGAGGAGACCTGTCCCCCAGGTCAGGCACCACACACCGTGGCTATGAGCACTCCTTTTCCCCCCTCATAAGGCCCCTACCTGTGCATGGGCAGGAGGAGGAGGAGGGAGCAAGGGGGGCACCGCGGGGAGGGGATCCTGGTGCCCTGTGAGCAGTGGGAAGAGGTGGGAGGGAAGCTGGTGGGGACAAAAGATCTATGCTGGATAAGTGCCTCTGTCCTCCTCACCACAGCCTCCTTTTGCTTCCCCCAGCCCTCACGCAATTAAAAACGCACTGCTTGACAGGCATCGGCAGAGATAAATCAAGGCAGCAGCTGCGGACAACGAGCAGAGCATCCCACCCATGCTCCCCTGCCTTTCCCAAATGCCACGTCTCTCAGCCAGAAGCATCTCTCAGCAGCAGGCTGTCCTCTCTGCCCTTGCATCCCCAGCATCCTCAGAGGGACCATGCAGGGGGCTGTCCCCATCTCCCCTCCCCTGTGCGGGCAAACAGGTATTCAGTGAAACACCGTGCCGGATGGCAGCGCTCAGCTCGCATCCTGTCACCTCTTGGGCTCCCCGCAGGCAGAGCTCTGCTCTTGCAAAACCTGTTGGCAAACACACCGCCACCTGTACCAGCTCCTCATGACTCTCCGAGCGAGACCCCCAGCATGAGAGCACATATTGCAGGCTGCTCACAGGAGGAGGAGGGAAAAAAAGGCAGCTCCCTTGTCCTCCTGGGTACAGCAGCTACCCAGGGAGCGGGACAGGCCTGGATCAAGCCCCCTCTGCAGGGTTTGTGCAGAGCCTGGCGAAGGTACTTCATTACTTGGATGCACCTTCCCCACAGCATGGCCCCTGGAAGCCAGACGGGATGGCTGCACACCATGCAGCGACCGGTGGCAGCAGCACGGCTTCTTGCCCCCAGCCTTTCACGCAGAGACAAATGAGGAACTGATGCCTGATGTATTCCTGCACAATCAGCGCTACCAAGTTTTAGTGTACCTCTCTGGATGGCATTGAGCTAAAAACCTTCTCCAGGGTCTTCTGGAAAGTTCAGTCATCACACTCACCTCCTTGTCTACCTGGACTGCATAACGCAATGAAGGGTCTGATGGTCTGGCTAAAATCCAGCAATGTTGCTCTTTGAAACTATTATGACCTGCAGTAAATCCTAGGACATGACAGCACCCTCAAATTCTCCTGGAAATGAAATATTAAAGGAGGCTCTGGGATATTCATGTGAAGTTTCCATTAAAGGAAACTGAAGAAAAGAGCTGTAGGTGGGAGGATGAAGGGACCTGGGAGACTAAAAGGCGCAAAAAACCCAAAAAAGCATGTCAAGAGGATACTGTGAATGTTGCTGAGAACAGAAGGAGCAAGTAAAAAGAGAGATGAGAGAAAGCAACAGAAGAGCACAAAGACAAGGAAAGCCCCAGAGCAAGTCAAAGTAACATGCCTTTCATAAAAGAAAAGGGCACCAAACAAACAAAAAAACCCCGTATTGTAATGCAGATAGCAAAGGAAAGGGACAAAAAATGAGCAAAAAACCACAATTTAAAGGTAGGAGAAGGGAAAATACCAGAAAGGGAATCAAGGCAACTGTGAGCCAAAACACGAGGCAAGAGGCAGTAGGAAAAGATAATGCAAAAGGAGGTCGAATTCCTGCTAAAGCTCTGGGGACAGCAGGACCTTAAGTGGAAGGGAGGAGCCTATTTTGCTGCTAGGTGGTGTATAAGCAGCACAGAGCTCTTCTTCAGGTTTTGCTATTTCCCTTGAGAGTACTGGTGCGTGCGGGCGGGAGGTGGAGGTGGTCTCCCCGAGCACTGCTGGAGAGCACGGCCACCACCAGGCACCACCACAGAGCACCACTCGCTCTGCCTCTTCTTGCCCCAGTCACATACAGGCCCACCAGTGCTTCTGAACTAACAGCCCATACAACAAAGGGCAAAACCGTTTTGCCCCTCACCTGAAACTCACGGGTTTCGATCTTGAGGCTGCAAGATTGAAAAAGAGTAAACCTCCCCCACCACGGGAGGTTTAGACTGGATATTAGGAAAAATTTTTACACTGAAAGGGTTATTAAGCATTGGAACCTGCTGCCCAGGGAAGTGGTTGAGGCACCATCCCTGGAGGTATTTAAAAGATGGGTAGACATGGTGCTTAGAGATACGGTTTAGTGATGATTCTTGTCAGAGTTAGGTTGATGGTTGGACTATGTGATCTGAAAGGTCCCTTCCAACCTTGGCAATTCTGTGATTCTATACAAGCTCGGTTCTTACTGGTGACCTACATTTCCCCGATAAAGCCAGGTTATTACCAGCACCTACATGAGAGACATTTCAGATGTAATCTCACCTTATGTTGAGGGTCATTATGTTTGCATTATGGCAAGTCTGAAACACCTCCGTGGTTCTTTTTCCACATCTCTGAGGGAAAAGAACAGAAAATTCTTCAAGCATTTTCTGACAAAATCAGTTGCTGCCAACAATGCTATAGTTATTCAAGGATCTTCACAGTGAAATTCACTTACAATTTATTCCAATTCTGATCTGCTAGTCCTCCACTCTCCTTGTCCACTTACATCATCTGGAAGAAACATCCAAGACTGGCATAAGAAGATTTTTACCAAAACTCACCAAGTGGGGAGGAGATAATCTCCTGTTTTTCTTCTGGTCGTTTGGACATTCTTAAAGATCAAATGAAGACATGACACCACCACCCATGCCTGACATCTTCGTGATACCAGGGAGGAGTCATCTCCGATTCCTCTGGCAGTAAAGGTGCCTCTCACATAAAGGCCACTTGAAGACCTCAGCTGTGAATGAAGAACACCTTTTCCTTCCCAACCTAGTCAGAAAGAATAACCCTGCCTGATCCCGAAATCCTTTCAGAAATAAGTGTGTTCCATATCACAAAAGAGAGGACTGAAGAAAGAGAACAGTCACCTGCAAAAGACAGGCGCTAGGAAGATGGAGGTTTTGGCAGTTTGAAGGACCCCAGGAAATAATTAAAAGGGAAGAGAAGCAGACATCTGTTGGAAAACGCATGAGAGCGGAGGCTGTCAGATGCAAAGAATACCCACATCTATAGCCATGATTAATTGTGAGAGTAATGGGTTATTTGCCCATATAGAATGCAGAAGAAGTGAAGTGTTGTGTAGAAAAGCCATTAATCTCCCCTGATGGGTACATTATTTCCACTGAATTCTACCTGACATTTCAAGTTGCTTTCAATATATTTTATTGTATATTTTTTCACATTTTCAGTGCTCTATTGCCAAAGATTCCGAATCACCAAAATTAATCAGCAGCCTGGAACAGAGCCAGATACAACAAATACGGAACCAGCCGCTTTTGATATTCTCCCAATCCTAGATGGATGTATAACTCACATTTATTGGTGTGGGAAGATCTGGGGCTGCTCAGAGAAGAAAAAAAAAAAAAAAGAAAAAAGAAAAAAAAAACAACACCCATGTGCATTGTTGCAAAAAACTGATAGGCACTGTCAATGAACAAATGGCTACTACTTCTGCTTCGAAGCATTTGTTTGACTCATCATTTGGAGATCAGCAGAGAGAGAGCAGAGCCCAGGACACACTAACCTCATGTTGGGTAAATCACCAGGCACAGCATCAGATGCAATGATGTTACATCAGGATAACTGAGGGCGGTCTCTGAGAATGAGTGAAGATATATGGGCTCCATATATAAAACCTACCCTGAAGGCCTGCCTGCAAATTCAAAGCTACTCCTTTAACACAGGAAGAATAAGAAATATATTTGCTTAATTACCCCTGAAGGACAGCCTGATGTGATGGAGAAAACCTCCAACATAATAAAAGTAAATGAGAATCCCTACCCCTGCTGCCTGTCGTAGGGTGCTGTTACTTAGCACACTGGAAACCAGCTGCGTAGAGGATTCCCTGTTAAATGACATTGCCTGTGCTAACTCCTCACCAACGCCAATAAACACAACAACAGGAAGTTATCACTGATGGGAAAAAGAGAAGACACGAAGCAGAGGCACAGCAGTTCCCACACACCATGAGACAGCCGGGCGAGAAGCTTCAGTGGAAGGAGAAGCAACTTTTTTGGAAAGCCAGTTTGTTTTCCTCCTCCTTCCCACTCTCTCCCAACAAGTGGCCAGTTCCTGAGAAGTTTGTGGTGGCAGCAGCTGAGCTAGTCTGGAGTTTGAGCCGGGCCCTCCGCCCCACGCAGGCGCCAGTGGGGCTCCTTGTCTGCATACCTCTGCGTCGAACCAAAATTAAAAATTCTGTTAAGAGAGGAAGTCTCCTGCCAGGCGATATCCCTAAGCTCAGAGAAATGCTGCAACAACAAACACTGTGACAGGAATTTCATGCTGAGCCCCTGCACCAAGAGGACACTATCATTTTTCCATGCTGTTTTGAAATGATGCAAAGATGTCAGCATCGAGGGGACTTAAAGGACCTGTTACTGCAAAGCTCTTTGACAAATAAATAAAACATTAAAGTAGTTCCCTTTGCAGGGAGAGCAGCGGAGAAGAAGGATAAGGGGAGGGGGGCTAGGAGCAGTAGCACCATTTTTGTTATGGATTTTGAACATTTAAAAACCTGCCTCTGAAGGCAGCTCAGTAATTAGCAGCAGCTTACGTTTACAAGGGTATTTTTGCACAGCTCCATTGCACTGGCTAATTGATGGACTTCCTTCTTTGCCAGTGAGGAAATCGGGAACCAGCTTTCTTGCTGACATACCTCAATGGCCTGGCTACTATTTAAGAGCCATCTCCATTCACATGCACACATCTCTCTGCATATATACTTACACAGCAAGTGTATTTACAAACACTGCAAATATTTGGCATCTTAGAAAAGGTCTGATAGAGCCCTCTGTTTTCTTAATGTATTTAGCACAAATGTACTACCTAGGAAGCAGAACTGAATAAAATTGTTTGCTCTAAAAATAATTGAAACCGTGACACAATAAAGTTACTCTGAGAGCTGCATTTCCTTCACATATAATCGTAGACTATTATCTACACTACCTGTTGCAGGGTTGGACAAATTAAAAGATTATGAGATCTTGCTATCTATGCTGTGTTTACCACTATGGGCCTGTTTAAATAAGGTACTTCTGAGAGCAATTGCTTCCGAAACCAAAATTGAAAAGCAGGAATCCTATCATTTGTTAGCTGCAGCAGCAGTGTGCTGGTGCATACCATGTTTCTCATCTTAAAAACTTTTCCCACTGACTTCTGAGAAAGAACAGAGAGTGGACTGCTGCTTTTTGTTTCAGAAGGGAAGCCAGGAAGAGTCATTACATTTATTTTGGCTTCGGCACACAGGGTATGCTGCCGGATAAGAACATAGTTTTTTGTGTTCTTTACAGACAACTTTTAAAAACCATTCTGAAGTATTTCTATCAGAATGCATGATCTTTATCAGTAACTAATACAAGCTCAATGCCTAAAATACAGGAAGAAGTCTTGGGTTTACCTTTTTCCTCACTAAGAATAACATTTTCAGCATTATGAGTGAGGACACAAGCCAAAACATGTCATGCTCAGGTAGCAGCATCCATTAAGACTACTAATCATCTCCGTTCAGGCTTCATCAGGGCTGAGTTGAGACCTTTCTGTTGACTTGAAAGGACCTTAGATCAGCCCTTCTACTCATGCAACTCAGGAAAGCGCTTGAACACCTGCACTTAACTTCAAGCCTGAGGCTAAACTCCACCAAAGCAGAGGCAGACATGAGCTCCAGAGCTCATCTGATCGGGAAGTCGGTAGGAGAAACAGTAAGCAAAAGCATCCATGGAATTAGGGAGACAAAGAAGCGTGATTTCCTTTGTGATGGCTTCTTCAAAAATCCTTCCCTTGCTCCAGAGCTGCTCTTCCCTCCTTCTTACTGTCCCATTAAGCAAGGCTGGTTTTCCTTTCCCTCCCTCCCTCCCCTCCCTCCCTCCTTCCTTCCTTCCTTTCTCTCTTGCTTCCAGGCTCTGGCTCTCCGCAATGAGCTGCAGGAGGAGGTTTTGGTTGGTTTTTTTCATAAGTAAACAACAGTGTACTATACATTATAATATTGCTAAACCTGCATTTTAGAAAATTAGTCAGTAGAGCCTTTGTAGCAGATTGTGAAGGCAGATTTGTGCATTGGGTCAGCCCTGGAGAAAGAAAACACCCATGCATAAATACTTACATAGATGTTCACTTGTCCAGCACTTTTCTTGGATGAAATGTATTCTCCCCACTCTCCTGCCTCCAGCGCTGGGTGCCATAATTAAGCCAAGAGACCGGTTCCTCACACCAGTTCTTGAAGCAGATGTGTGCAAAGTTTCCCACAGCGCTGTGTTTACAACACATGCCTGCTATTGTATCAACAGTGGGCTTGCTGGTGTGAGTCCCACTGTACAGCTTTCATGGCTCCAAGCAGTTGAGAAGCTCCTTTGAAAGGTGGACGACAGCTACACCAGCCAAGGCCAAATTACTGGAAGGATGGGCACTTTGCGTGGTGACATCCGAGCCTCTTGCTGTTGCACACATGGGATGAACTGTAGGGTGAGAGAGGCCAGAGAAAGAGCTGAGTGGGCAGGGTTTGACTTTTCCTCCATAATACACCTTCAATATATATGCTTCTGCATCCAGCCATCCTTTTAACATGACTTTTAGGACAGACAGGCCTGTGACCAGACAGGCTGCAGATGAAGCGTTAGATCTTCACATAGGATTTGGTTGTCTCAGAGGGAGGTGGCCTTCACCGAAGTACAGTTTTCTAGCAATTAATTTTGGCAAAAAGCCTTCTCTCAAACACTGCATTGAAACAGAAATGCAAGTTTTCCTTAAAATGAAAATCTTCCCTTTGAAATAGACTGCTGTAGCCTATGAAGCTTAGGCTTTAGTAACCCACTTCAGTAATGGGAAAACTGTTAGACCCATCATTTTCAGCCTTCATGCAAGTTTCCAGTTGTCTACGAACGAGCACCAGCAGTGACTTTCCCTTTGCACCAACTACTGTGAACCAAAAATGCTGTCAGCTTGACTTTGTGTTTCATATTGATTCTTCAGGGCTCCCAGCAATCTGATCCAGCTTTGAAGCTGGCCCTGATTGGAGCCAGAGGTCGGACCAGGCCAACATAAATTATTCTGTGACTGTAAGATGCAGATGGAGAAGAACATGGGGTCACAGGAGAACTACTGAGTCAGGCTTGCTCCCTCAGCAGCTTACATGAGGAAAGGGGACCAGCCTAACTTCTAACTGCTTGAAAATTAAAGGGCACAGAATGGGATGGCAGAAAATCTACAGTTTCCAAAATCCCAATTTTTCACATGAAACCCACCACAGCGCCAGAATATTTTATGCTCTCTGTTTTGCTGTGTGGGAAGCAGTAGTGCGTCTCTGCTGCACATCACAACCCTCTCTCCTGAAAGTCAGTAGGAAACGTGCACATCTGCTTCCCCCGTTCAAGCTCATTGGAATGGCTCACAGTACAAGCACGTGCTTAAATAATTTGCTGAGTAAAACTCCATCCCATCCCATCTGTAGCTATGAGCCATTCTCTCACAAGCATTCATTCTTTGCTACATCATATAGAAAGGTTCAAAAGCATGTAAAAAGGTTACCGTTTTCTATTAAACTCTAGTGCTTTTCTATAAGGCTAGTAAATTCAGTTTATTGAGCAATATGACTGCTTGAGCATTTTTGATGTGCTATAATGCATAAGAGATATTGTATTATCCAGTAAATTTCAATCTTTGAAAAGTTTTTAAAGACCGAAATGTTTGCAATTTAATTTTAGGAATGTATCAGCACGTATACTATAGAGAAAATACATTCATATTCAACCAGCATTTTAATAATTTCTGTTATCACAAAGAAATCTACCCTACTGGCATTAAAAATGTACATGAAGATGGACTGTATTCACCACAATTATCATTACTGTTAAGCATTTAAAAAGCTTGAGCCCATTACAATTTGATGACAGTTAACAAGAGGAGATATTTTGTGATTAAAATCCTAAATATTAGACAAAAAAAATCCTGAATGATATTATTTGCAGAGAAACATCAGATTCAGACCTCTAAAATAGGATTTTAAATAATTTAAAATGTTATATTTCTTAAATGAATTAACAATGCAGGCCTGAGTAGACTTCTCAGCATTCAGTGGAGAATCACCACAGGAAGGTCAAGTTACACCAAGAGTTTGTGCATGACAAGGTTGTTCACTTAGTGTAGGAACCAACATTTAAAGGCTCTGATGTAATATTTGAATGGCTACCAATGCACAATCAGTCTGCAAAGAAAATGCTGATAGTTTAGGAGAGGAAACTATTAGGCAGCCAAAGGTTGAAATCAATAATGATGCAGTAGGCTTTTGTACAGAGAGGGTGAATTAGGCTGCAGGCTGTAAGACTAACAGCATTTGGACCAGCTGCCACAAACTCAGACTTTGCAACCGGGAATCTGACAGCATATTCAAAAAGTTATGCTAATATGCAGGAACAGATATGGGGGCCTGTCATGTTAATGGTCGTACAGATTGGTCTTCCACTGTATGTAGGCTACGTACAGTTGGGGAATGTATGAATGTACATTCAAAATAGAAAACTTCAACCATTTCTGGTTATATTGTGCTATATTCTGTTTACAACATCATGCTAAATAGCAGGATTAAAGAAGTGCATGTTAAAACTACCAGCAACAAAAAGAACAATTTGTGCAGTATATCAGCGCACACAGAACAGTATCCTTCAGCACTGAGGAAAGTCCCCGACAGATAAGGTGTGACACACCAAAATGATTTCATCAAAATGTGGAAAGCTATGCCACGGGCTTAAAACGCCCAGGTCCTAGCAATGCTGAGCAAACCAGTGGGTATCCAGCCACAGCAAGACAAAAAATAGAAAGGGTAATTGAGCAGTTTGGTTCCAGCTTCAGAAGCAATTCTCTTTGTTATCACATTCACCCACAGCTGGCAGAGCTGCTGCCAGCTGTGGAAGACTTGGCTTTGCAACCCGTGGCACAAGTGGCATTTCATGAGCTTAGAGAGGCACACAGAGTCGCATTATGCCTCTAGACATGAACTAATCTATTGAGTAAATGCGTAGTATTCATGTGAACTGATCAGCCAAGAATTCCACTGAAAAATAAGGCAGAAAAGGTCTTTCATATTTGAAGGTCTGTTTTGTAAGGAGTTCCCCATAATCTTGAATGACAGTTTGACTGCGTCAGGGCTCGGTGAGTGCCATCAGCGCATCCCTTGCCCCACATGCTTTTCCTTCCTCCATGCTTCACAGTTTCTGCACTGCACCTTACCTCCATTGTGGAATAAATGCCTGTTCGCAAAGGGTGATTTCGGCCTAGGAATGCCTAGCTCTGTATGTCCACTGTAATCGTGGAAAAACAGAATCCTCCTAGGGTGATTTGGAGAATGAACCCAGCACAAGTGATCAGTCACCCCTGGAAGAATTAGAATACTTCACTAGCATAGAATAGACCCTCTTCCTAAAATTATCCTTTGTCAGACTCCAACATATATTTTAAATCACCCTATCCAAACATGGGATGGAACAGCACCTTGGGATGTGTGATGTATTTTAACTTCAGCTGCCAATGGGCAGTCTTTATTCCCTCCACTTTCCCTCTCCAGTACTAAAAAAACTCCTGCTGGGGAATGAAAGTCACTGCAGATGCACATGGATGGAAACTACATGGAACATAAGCATGATTTCAACTCTTCATCAAACCTCCCCTGAGGCCTCAGCTAACCCCCATCACATATATTAGGAATTTCTTGCACACCAGTGTTAGAGATAAGCAGTCCAGAGCAGTGGAAATGTTGCCTTTTCCCTTGGTTTCATTTTTTGTGTATTTTGATTTTATTTTTTGTATGCACAGAGATTATAGACAACATGAATAATGTCAGGGCAGAGGTGATTCATTTTTATGACACTTTTTCAGCAGTGGCATGTGAGATATGAGCAATACTGTGTCAGTTGCTTTGGCTTACATTTGCATCCAATCGTCAATGAGTAAAATGAAATCTCAGAGCTGCCAACATTCAATTTCTGAGGCTCTCAGGATTTTCATCACACATCTACAACAGACAGAAAGTAACTCCCGAGTGACTTTTGCTTTAAAGTTATAACGTTATATCTATTTTTAAGGACAAAAAATAGAGCTAGGATTACTTCCTATAAGTCATTGATACAGCATGCTATATGGTATTATACAATTATATTGAATGCACTTAATAAAAAGTTTATGTTTGTGCCAAAAATGCCAGGTAAACACATTTATTTGCTGTGTATCAGTCTAAATTGATTGCAGTTAACATGGCAGTCTTTCCTCTGAAAGCATCTCGGGATGAACTGCCAAGTTATACTGGCAGATACATATTAGAGGCCCTCTAATACTCATGCTCCAAAGCATAGCAGATCAGCTGTCAGGAAGAAGCTTCCTGCTTATATGTGATTTAAGAGTTCTCACTCAGCAGATCTCAGGCAACCATTTCAGCTGATAGCCGATCTTAAGGTAAAGAAAGCTTTCAAAATGTTGATGGATCTAACCTTTCAGGCTTCAGCAATTCTGTCCTCTCTTTCTCAACCCACTATATGTATTTCAAAGCCTCTCAAACAGCTCACTTAAGGAAGGCTGGGCAAAAGGTGCCCGATCCAGACCTCGGCGAAGTCAAAAAGATTTGTAACAGCTTGAATGTGGTTGGACCCAGAATCATGGATATGTTGTATAGTCTGCGTCCTCATTAGTGAGTTCACTGAGAAGCAGATCTGTAGAGAGGAAGTTGGTGCTAACACTTTATATCTTTTGGGTGTGAAGGGTTTATGAAAAACTCTTTTCAGTCTGGTCCCATGGGCTGAATACCCATAACTTCTGCAGTGCTGCAGGAGCAACACTTCTGGGTTTTATTCACCTGAAAGGTGCTTGCTTTGTGCAACCCAAGACTACTCTGCTAGGCGGATCAAAGCATGGTAAGAGGGGATGGACAGCTTCGCTTCAAAAGCAAACTTCTCATCAAGCCTAAAATGCTTCCTTGATGAAGCATGTCCACACTTATCAGTATAATTATGTCTCTTGACATTTTGTTAAGCATGGAAGCAGTAGCTGCAGTCCTACAGTCTTGAACATGAACATGTTTAGTCGTGGCACTGTGAAGCATCTATGCCATTGTCATTGTTTGGCTTATTAAATAACAGGCCCTTTCAGATTAAAGATTCTGAATGATATTGAGATAGATAGACTGGCTCAAAAGTCTGCCTTTACCTGTGCAGCAGCTGACATTAGGAGCATCTGAATCATCCTTTAAATTACCCTAACCAAAAGTGCATAGCAGTGATTTATCTCAGTTAGACCTTTGTTTTCAGATGACAGCAGCTACACAGTTCAAGCCCCTTCCCATAGCCTTTTTCACAGTAGAAAACTAAACAATAAAACAATTAATGAAGCATGGGTTTGTTGCCAGAAATAGCAGGTGCAAACCTTCTTAAGTGACAGAAGACCTGCAGTCTTAAGGTCAGTCTTTTCGGCCACTATGGCATGAAAACTCTGAATTGCTGAGCAGTGTATCTGGGAGCCTACCTCCCACAGATACTGCCATTGGTACAGACTCTAAACACAAAAGGAAGCTATTGCTCTTCTTCCCTGGAACTAAGAAGATAATGTTAATCTCTAATGTAACACACTTTCTGTTATCAGTGCTCAAGGTAAAACAGCACATGGCAGTCTGCCCTGCCACCAATTACTTACATATATATGTATATATATAAAATATAAAATAAATTAAGATTTTTGTCAATCTCAACTGAAAAAAAAATAAATAAAGATGAGTCTCCACTCCTGTCCTCAAAGTTTAGCTTATCATATTACATGAAAAATTATCCCCATCAGCAACATGTCTTCAAAGGATTTTAAAGGTTTTACAAGCATGTCTCCCAGGCAGTTTTGGTAGAGCCTCGTTGACAACATCCCACATTTCTAAAACACTGTGTCTACACAGCTGAGCTCTGAATCCTAAGCTTACTCACAGGGAGCCTGCCAACATACCTAATGAGCATTTATGTTTGTTGGATTAGTTCATACCGCCTTGGTCCACAGTATCCCAGTCAGGTACCAATCCTCAGCGGAGAGAAAAAATGACTGAAATATTGGTAGCTTCCCAAAGTACAATCCTGCCATAAGTCATTGCCCAAATGTCCCCAGTTTGCTTCTGTCAAACTGTGTAGGACAAGACATCTTCACTGGAGTAACCCCTCAACATACCTTGGGTAGGGGAGAGAGGGGGAGCCAAAAATCTCACCTCCTTGCCTTTGCATTGCAAGGATGTTCCCAGAGGCACTTCCAAACAGGCAGCAGTTTGGAATGCAACCTTCTCTCACCTGTTAGCTACTTCTTGCCGAGGGCAAATGCAGTGACTGATTGCACATGAGCACCTCCACTCCCCCAAATCTCCAGTGCAGAGCTTTGGTCTGCTACTTCACATCTGCTTGATTTGAAGGTGCTTGCTCAGGTGTGGGACTCGAAGCCTGACCTCCCTTAACTCTCCTGGTTTACTTGGCAGCTGTTTCACACTCTTGGTGCAGCAGTTACATGTATGTGGCTGCACAGTAAGGCACTTTTCCTGTCCAGAGGTCCCTTTGAAGTGACTGCACAGGCCTCCTTTTAGCCATTCACGAGGACACATCTGCAACATCTGCAGAGGAAATTTCTTTGTGAGCCTAACAACCACGGGAAGCCTAAAAAGTCTCTATGTATCCTCAGAACAAAGAGGTGTGGATGGGGAAAAAGTGTGCAGTTCACTTGCTACCAGATGCAGTTTCTTTTCTGCAGCACTGTCACTTCTGTGGTTGTGCAGCTTTCAGATACATTTAACTTCACCTTCCTCATTCAGAGAACCTGTGTTTCATGCAAAGGCCTCCCAAAGGGTCTTTGCTCCATCCTTTCAGGACAGTGTTATATGGAAGTTATTTTTGCTTTTTATTTACAGAAAAAAATATAATAAGGTTTTGTTTTACTGGAGAGACACTGATACAGATAGTATCAGCCTGGAATTCTGTACCTTAAAAAGTGTGAGTACTTTCAGATACAAGCCTGTCCCCTGACAATATTTTTGTTTTTACAGTCACCTTCTACTTTGTTCCCTTTTTGGTTTACAATAAATTATTTTCCCCACTGCTGAGCTAAAGGTCTGCATAAACATTGAGGGAAGCTGCCTTCACATAAACTGTTGCCAAACAACCGAAGGACAAACAGTGCTTGCTTCTACTCTAAGGTATCACAAGACACAAGAAGAGGCAAATAAAATTGAGGCTTTGAGCGTGTGGTTTTATGCTAACCTTACCTCTGCCATCCCTGCCATGAGGGTGTCCTCCATCTGGAACATCAGGGGCTGCAGACGGAGCGCTGGGTACCATTTCACCTTCATCTCCAAGGGCTCAGGGTTCACCCTGCGCCATCAAGCTCAGGGGTATCAGCCACATTTCTTGCAATATATGATCTAAAACAAATACATTCACAGAGATCTTGCCCACATAAGGTAACTGTGGAAAGCTCTGCTAGGTCTGAGGTTCAGTATTGTTACATGAAACTCCACCTGGCCTCAAAGAAACCACCCTCAAGATGAAAGTAAAAGGCATTGGGTTTGGTGGTTTGTTGGGGATTTTTTTGTCTCCTCCATGTTTTAACCATTCTCACAACCTTGCCCTTTGCCTCCCTGAATAGAAATCAGAGCTCATCAAATAGTAATTGTCACAAATGTGAGCTAGTGGCATTATGAACTATTGAAAATGTTATGAAATATCTAGACTTTGTCACTGTGAGCACTGCATAGTGTCAAAGGTGACATCTGCTTTGGAGGGGGGTCTAGCTTAAGGTGCTAATTGGCATTTATTGAGTAATATTTGTGACTTCAATCTATAGAGTCTGATCTCTTGACTCTTGTTTTAGACAACTTCGCTGTGTCAGTTAAAATATGTAAATACCCTCTTAACATTAATGCTTCTCACATGCCCTCGTATTATACAGTTATCCTTTTCATTACTTTTGACCAAGTCTTTGGAAGCAATTATCTTCTTATCAGAGACATTTTATGTGTTCATAGAAATTAAGGATTTATACAGGAAGAAAAATAACAGGAACGGTTTGTGAAGAAAAATAACAGGAATGGTTTGTAAAGAAAAGTTCATATACACCCTAAAGGCTTAAATCTTTTGAATTTAGTATTTTTAAAGGATAGAGATTCAGAAAAAGCTTGCTACGCTGTGAAAAAAACAAAACAAAACAAAAAAACCCACACACACATCAACGCTGTAAAGATTCAACATAATTTGGTAATCAAACGTGGCTGTCTACATGCTTGTCTTCTTAATTCATGTGCATCAAAGTATTCTAACAGAACTCATGATATACTCAATCCAAATTTCAGTAGTGTTTAGACCAAGTATGGACACAATCACATACCTGACTTTATGGCTATGTGCAGCATGCAGTTTTGTCACTAATTCATTGACTTCTCATTCATCTAGGACACCAGGCTGCCCACAGTAAGCGTTGAATTCTGTTTGTGTTCTCTGGCCTCAGAACAAAAGCCTTTTTTCCTTCACTTCAGCCAGCTTCTGGCTTTTCTTTAATTAAAGGTACTTCGCTGCAAAAATAAGTAATATATTACCAGCATTAAGTTCCTCCCCATGGCATCACACTGTTGCAGGTAGTGCTGTGGTGGGAAAGAAACAGTTCTGGCACCTGGAGCAGACATGCAGGAGACATGTGTTAAACATCTGGTGAAATTATGCAGACCTGCAAAATATCCTGACTTGGGTAAGAGACAAGCAGGAGAGCTTAGCAAAGAGTGCTGGCTAGTTTCTGGTGTAGGTATGAAGCAGTACAGTGAAGACACATAACAGCTAGCAGGAGAGCATGCATTTGTTATCAAGAGCCTGCCAACCACACAGCATTTACAAACAGAAGAGTGTGGCCTTTGGTCATGTATTTTATGCTGTTGTGATGGGCTTGGTCAACCCCCGGGCTGGCAAAGATGAATTGTTAGGAATATGAGTGTGCAGACACTGCAAATGAATGAGGAAATGTAGTTGTCAAGACTCCCTAAAAAGGACATCATGAAAAGAGATAGAAATGTATATCTGTGAGAGAGGAATCATAAAGGGAATAGAGAAGGGGAGCAAAGACATGAGAGAAGCAGACCTGTGTGCAGATGTCCTAGCTGAGGAAAGAAGCACACAGAGGGAGCCCAGGAAAAACATAGGATTCAACCAGGACTACACCAATACTTCTTCAGGAAGGAAGAAGTAGGTTATTGAGTGCTATTTAATGATGCCAGGGAAAAGCTTCAATCACACTACTCCAAAAGGAGAGTGACTTTAAAGAGGATGTTGCTTGAGGGGGAGACAGAACACTGATAATCGTGACTGTAAAGGACACAAATTATCTCAGACTTTTCTTCTCCAGTCTAAGAATTAATGTAACCAAGTGCAGAAGCAGTTACTGGCAGAGAGGGCTAGAAGGAAAGGTGCTCCTGTACCCAGCAAAGAATACCAGGCCAATGGTGCCAATAGGATCAGTAAGAAATCTAAGGTCCAAATGAGAGAGTGAGGACTGCCCATTTCTTGTCTTTTACATTCCAGTCCCTTTATTTCAGAGACTGTTTAGTTACGGGTATGTCAGAAACAGATTCTTGCTTCATTCTGCAGTCATTCAATCCCATACTGAAGTTTGGAGTCCCCAGACTGCAATGTTTGCTTTGTATTACTTCAAGCATGAGAACAACTTTCCCTCCAGGGAGATATTGATCAGCTGAAAAACCTACATCAACAGCAACAAAAGCTTCAAAACCATCATTAATGTATTTTTTTTCCCTTGAATTTGATTCTCCATTCCAATTTCTTAGACTGCAGATGGCAGAAGACATTCCTTACAACGGCTGACCCCAAAGTTTTGTATATTAATGTTGAATTTTCTCAAATTCTTCTACCTACTTTTGATACACCTACAATAAATCCACCATGAGAAATATTTCAGAGTACTTTGAAAAATGAAGCTGTATGTTCCTAACCAAAAATTTTCTGGAAAAGCTAAGTGGAGGGTGAAAAAATAGAGGTAAAAAAAAATCAATGAATTGCACTATTTGACAAACAAAAACTTGAAAACTCAGAGTCCTGAGTAGGATAGATGGCTGGTTGAGATGGAGAGGGAAAGACAGCGTTCGAGAGAAATTTTGTCTCTAGCCTTCTTGTCTGGAAAAAAAAGAGGTGATCTAAAGTTATTGATAAAGTTTTTACCTAAATTACTTGGAAGTTTCCACCCAGCAGGAAGCTGGGTTCCTGCAGTAAAAAGGCTCATAGTTCATACTTTTTTCTACTAGTAACTCCTAAGAACTTTCCAATTGGATGGTCACGACCTCCACTAAACCTGTTTTTAATATCTGTGATCTAAGGTAGTAGCAACAAAACCTCACCTCCAAGAGTACATGGAAATGCTAAATAGTTCTTACCATTCTGCAGTTACATTCATTCACAGTTTAACTTTCTGAAAGCATCATTATGATTGATAAGATTCAACAACACTGGCACCTACTGAACACAAAATTGATACATCCTGGTACAGCACAACATGTGCTTACCTATAGGAGAACATTACTTGGCTGTAGTTCAAACATATTTTAAGTATTTATTCACTTGTTCCTCCTTGGTTTATCACTTAAAGTTCTGACACATCCTCAGAGGAGGTTGCTCTTTGAGTGTATTTTTCCTGGCTAAGACACTAGTCTGTTTGAACTTTATGTTTTGAAGAATCAGAAATTGGAACATAAAAGGAGAAGACACTGACAATTCTCCAGCCTTCAACTGCAGATCAGATCACTCAGTGTCTGATGCCTACAGCTTCCCTGTCTGTGATGCTAACGTGTGGTGATGACCTTTATCTGTGGCGACAAGTTTGTGGGCTTTAATATCTTTGGAACATTTCTCTGTGAAATAAGGGTGCATTTAGGCTCTGCCTTTGATTGTGCACCAGTAGCAATAAACAGTGGCCTCTCCCATCCCTATCGGATGGGTTGCTTAGAAACATACAGCTGGAGTGGACTTTGAGAAATCAAGTCTGTCACCTGCTATTGCAGACAGCCATATCATAATCGCGCTCATAAATGTAACAAGATCCATCTAAGAAACCAGCAGATGTCTTGCCTCTACTATTTCTTTTGGAAAGCTTGCTCCATGATCCCCCATTACCAGATGTCACACTAGTACATCACATCTTTTCCTTTGATCATGCTGGTGGCTTCACATTTACTCCAGACCAAGTTACTCTTTCAAAGAAGAGCCTCTGATATTTCAAGTGGCCCTTGGTACTACTGGGGCCTCATACAGTGGCATCAACATTTGCTGATCTACTGTGGAAGTCCTCTCTCTCTGGTCTGGCAGACTGTGGGACTGCATTAGTCTTTGCTGTCACACTATCGGTCACAGGCGTCCTCTACCCATTTTAATCTTTGTTACCTCTAGCTGATGTTTGCAGTTTATAGCCAAAAATCTTATTTAGTCTCAAGTGCTAAATGTCTTCTACATTGTGCTACTAAATCTCAACCCACCTTTGCTCCCCGAGACTGTCAAGGCCATTGAGTTTTTCCATACCCAAATATTGTTGGCTTTAATGGCATATCCCAACCTTTTTTAATCATGAGCCTAGTGAAAATAGTAAAATGTATCTGTTCCAAGACAGATTATTCATTAAAAGGGAAGTGCTGAAGCTAGAGGAAGTTTAATCCTATCCACCATGGTTTTCCTTTCAATTGGGTCCTTAAATGCCATATGGTTCTTGGAGTAATCCACATCTCTCCAAATATAGGTGGGTTTGTTGTCCGGGAGCCTAGGCCTACTGTATTCTTTCTACTAATTTTCTGGATATCTTGTCAGAAATGACAGATTCATCAACCAGTGCAATTTACAAGTGAGTTAACTCAGGCTGACTTTCCCCCTCTCTCCCCTCCTTTCCCTTATCCCATTGAATTTTTTTCCCAACTTGGTCTAAAAGTTTTCCAAACTCAGTGTAAAAAAGTCTTGCCTGTATTTGAGGTCACAGTACAGGATGAATAGTTGCTCAGACTCCTTTTAGTACTTTTTTAAATAGAGGTATTACGCATTCTGCAGATCTATAACCTTGCTCTTGTGCTGTTCTTTCAGGGTCATGGAGAAAAGTTTACCTGAGATCAGGATTTGCTGCCTTTAGCCCTTATACCCTAACATTACCCTTCTTAAAAAATGCAGCAGAGTATTTGGGGAGAAAAGGAGGAGAAGGGAGCTTCTGATATTTCCTTTAAATTCTCTCTCATCCCAGTGTTTCATGGGGGATATATGATACATCATGATACATCACGGGCTTCCCTTTTCTCTCATCCTTTTTTTTATTTTTATCAAGTGGTTGAAGAATGGTTTTTAGTCTGTGCGAGCTCCACTTGAGCTCATCAATACTCAAGGCAGTCCTGCACTTCTCATTGATCAACAAGTTTTTTGATTGCTCGTGGACTTTCTGCTTATCCAAAATATCTCCACTGAAGCACTTATTCATTCAGTTAGATCTGGAGCTCCTTCCAACATTTTTTTTTCCCTTTTCCCAAGAAACAATTTCCATCTAACATGTTTTTGTATCTTTGCTTTGAAATTCCCAGCCTCTTACACACTCATATAATAATGCCTTTATATTTCAAGAAAAAACTCCGATTAGCTTTAGCCATGGGTTTTGTCATTTTTCAGTAATTTTAAACTGCAGTAACTCAAGCTAATGCTGTTTTCCACATGCAACTTGATCTGTAGGCTATTGCCCATCTAAGCCCTATCATTAGTGCTTTTTTCTTTCCTCTGTTGTATATATGGGGAGACAGGCACCCATAATAAAGTTCTCAGTAGAATTTCTACTCTAACATATTGTCTCCAAGGACAACTCTCCTTTTTTTTTTTCTTGACTCTAACCACTAACATGACATAAAAAATAATTTTTTTTGTTTTAATTTCCTTCCAAGACCTGACAGAAAGGTGTTTTATCTTCAGAAAGACTGAAAGACAGACTGAGTAGCAAAAGGCAGGAGAATAATGTCTTAGCTGCAGAATTAAACTGAATTAGTATGTAACTTTGCTCCTTTGCTCAAGTCTCCATCCATACAAAAAAAACCCCTTTCATTCCAAGGTTTAGTGTTTTTAATTTACATGACATTGCTATGTATTGGCTAAAACCTTATAGCTGCTCTGTAAAGAGAGACTTGGCCTCTAGTACCGAAACAGGCAACTACACCCTTTCTAGATGCGCTCAACAAAGACATGACTGATTCGGTACAGTGCCTCAAAATATGTTTTGCTGAAGGTATCCTCAGCTTTTCTAAAATCCTTCTATATTTTCTGCACCCTCTTCTCAGCAATAAAACTTACAATGTGAGGAGATATAGAGGGGCATGTGTACCTTCTAAATTTATTCCTTCAGAACAAGTAGCCTGTCCTGTACAGCCTCTGTCCTTGTATCCCATTTCCATGACACATACATTAACTATATTCATATTGAGAAAAACCTCCTTTTTTTGAATACTATCATTACACATCTTACAGTGAAAATATCTGAGAAGAAGAGAAAAACATCCTCCAAGTGTTAACCAGGATTGTTAAATTGGAAGATGCTGCTGAGGGCACAGAGGGAGTGTGCTAGTCGAAACAATCTCCAGTCAAACCTTGCAGCAAAAAAGGTCCTTGTAGTGACTTTGAAAGCCTACAGATAAGGACAAGCGGATGCAAAAGCACTGTATGGAGATTATGAAAGGACCAACAACCTTGCTCCTCATTTGACAGAGTGCAACACATTCCGCTGTTGTTGGGGCCCTTTGCATATTCTTAATTATTATTACTAATGGCCTTGACGAGAACAGCTTTTATGAGCCCTTCCTTGAGTTTTTCAACTCAAAATAAGAACTGCTTTTCTAGTCTGCAAGATAAACACATTTCCTTAAAAAAAAAATCTGCAATAAGCAGCTATAAAATGATCAGCTCAGTGTCTCATACTGAAATTTCGAACAGTTGTGTAACTGTCTGTACCCTTGCATTTCATTTCCATTTATAGTTTTTACATCATTTTTCACTGACATTTTAACCTGCTTTAAAAAAAATCTAAAAAACCAATAATAAGTGATAATAACGGATGATCCTATTTAATGATTTTTTTAATGATGCATAATCAACTTCTTCCATTTTCATATCTTGGGAGGTGCGCTTTTAAGTATGAAGACTTTACTTTTATATTTAAGAGACTAAAAAAAGGAAACGGCATAGTGCTGATATGAAAGAAGAGTTCCCAGTATCTCAATTGTTTAAGGAATATTCATTAAGAATTCATAAAAGAAAAATATCAATCACCATCATTATAAATAAGCCTACGAGTAGCATCTGCAAAAAGCACAAAATGGCTGCTGCTGACTCCTGGGATCTATAGACACCCAAAACAAAGCCATAATAGTCATGCAGCCAAATAATCACAAGGCTGGTTTTGAGATTTGATTTAAAGTGTTAAATGGGGGACTATGACAAACTTTTGAAGGAAGACTAGTCACTTCTTTAACTCTCCATTATACTTGAGAGATGTATGTAGTATAATATGCTGTCTAATACATTATAAAATTGAAAGGTGCAAGCAAAAACAAATTATAGGTGTTTGGCTCCAAGCACTGAATTAATGCAGCTCTAAAATAAATGAAAATATACCAAGGTCATACAATCTCTGTCATTGTCCTAGCATCATTCATAAAATGCTTTGCAAACATACGCATTTTACATACTCTAGGTAAATAATACAGGCATTGAAAAATATCACTAAACTCTAAAAGATGGAAGCTGGATGATAAAGACAAACACATATTGCATTCTAGAGGACAGACTCAGATAGACAGACATATTCAGCCAAGAAAGAGAAATGCAAATTCATCTCAGAAATATGTCTCCAACATAACACCTAGCAGAAAGAGGAGGGCTGGACATGATAACCTAAGAGGTTCCTTTCAATATTGTCACCTACAATTTTATGGCCTGATTCTTTCTTTATTGGATAAACATTGCATAGAAACACCAGAAAATGCAGAAGTCTGGAAAGGATATAAACCCTCAGGTATCAGAGCATAAACAAACTCTTAACTAGCACAGGAAGGAACTCTTCTCACCAGCAAGTCATTTCGTAAGCACCCAGATCTTGCCTCTCATAGGGAAACATCTGGTACCAAAAAGAGGATAATTCCTTTTTCCTCTAGTTACAGCTCACACACCTGAGGGAAAAAGCAAGCACTGAACACAGATGGCACCTCACATTTTTCTCTTGGGAAAGTGTGAAGTTGTGAGGATTACAGAGTTAAGCCCACCTACCCGTGCTGCTTTCTTTGGCCAAAAAGCGGACAAGGTAATCCGGCAGCAGAAATCCAAAATGAAGATAATAATCTTTTCTTCTGACAGTGGTCGGTGGCCTTTGCTACTAAACAGGACTGCCTTCTCCAGGTTGGCCGTCAAAGTCTGCAGAGCACTGGGCATGGGGAAAATCTTCCTGATTAAGCATTTTAAAGCTTGTCTGCCTTTTTTTTGAACCCCTGACCTTCATGGCTTCTCCATCTGCCTGGGTACCAGCTGTCTCCATTTGCTATGACACTGCAGAAATAATAGTATTTGTCAGTTTTCACCAGATCAGAATATATGTGTGTGGGAGAAAGAGATTTGGGGGTATAAACTCAAAAGAAAAAAATTCATTTACATTTGCAGCTGAATTCTTGATCTTATTTCTATGATTAAAAGAAAAAAATTAGCACAAAAATGTATAATTTTTTCAAGTGCTTCTTCCACTTCTTCTCCACATGACCTAAAAATGACACAAACATGCAAAGCAGTATCTATCACTCCAAGACTACATTTTTAATCATAGAATCATAGAATGTGTTGGATTGGAACGGATCTTTAAAGGTCACCTAGTCCAACCCCCCTGCAGTGAGCAGGGACATCTTCAACTAGATCAGGTTGCTCAGAGCCTCATCAAGCCTGNATAGGGCTGCTCTCTATCACGTCATTCCCCAGCCTGTATTGACAACAAGGATTGTCCAGACTGAAGTGTAGGACCTTGCATTTGGCCTTGTTGAACTTCATAAGGTTTGCTGGGGCTCACCTCTCTAGCTCGTCCAGGTCCCTCTGGATGACATCCCATCCCTCTGGCACATCGACTGCACCACCCAGCTTAAGTGTCGTTTAGTTTCAAGTCAATCAATTCACTTCAAAAAGAAATAGATAAAAATTTTTTTTTTTCAACTACCTGACTTCCACATAGTATTTTTGCTAGTCTTATCCTAGTGTGATAGAAAAATATGATTTATCAGTATCCAGTGATTCTGCCCATTGAGCTATGAATCCTTGTTTCTTTTACATGTGTGCTTCTCCACAAAAAAACATATAAAACCATCCTTAAAAGACATACTTTCCATCTTAAAAGTTGTGGGGTACATTCTGCCTGGTATTCTTTCTGAAGTATGTATCTATTTTTAGTACTATTTATTCCATTTTAAAAATTAATCTAGGGCACAGATTGAAATCAGAAACCAGACCAGTTTCTATGAAGACCGTGATAAAAGCCCCACTGACTTCAGCTGAGCCCAGATTTCACCCATGTGCCAAAGCTCTTTGTGAGGAGTTCTCTCTCTGACAGAGGGGAACTGATGAAATTGGTGTGTTTCAGTGGGACTGCAATGGTCTATCTATGCAGAAAATATTCATCGCATCTCATCTGATTTATCAGATTCCCTTACTCTAGAATTTCTTTCTCTCCTGAAAAATTTTCTCTGCCTTGCCCGCATGAGAAAAAACAGTATTTCCTGTTCATAAGGAGTGCTATACTTGTCCTTTGATATTTCTTCTTTAAACTCTGTTTCCATACAGTATATAGTCAGATTTGTGGCAGAAAAGGGTCACCTTAGTTCTTATTACACTAGAAAAGGCCGGAGATGTGTTCTCAAAACTGACTTCAGGGTAATTAGAAAAAGAAACAGAGAAAGACAAAGAAATGTGATGACCAAAGTGCTAAGGCATAAAAGAGACAAGATGTCAAATATTGTGCCCATCCAGCAAAACACTTCTGTTCACATCTGCACCCAGAAGCTGGAGTAAAAATAGGAACACTATTCCTATGCCTGGATGGCTAGCTGCCATGCAAGTGTGCACAAATATATTTTACAAGTCCTAAACAGCTACAGCACAAGATATTCCCAATGGTTTGTTGTAGAATATATGCAGCGCTTACTTATACACAACAGCAATATTTTGGAAGTATGGCTAATGTAAAAATCAATGTCCCTTTATAATGAGTGAATTTGTAAATGAGGTTATCAGAACTGCCTATTAAAATATGGTCTGTAATAAAAAGATACTGCATAATCTCCAGACAGAGAGACAGAAATACAGTATGAAGGCTGTCATTTGGTGGTTTGCTGACACTGCTGTCTTTTTCCCAAATTTTTCTCTACATCATGCAGACATTTCCAGAAATAAGGCCAATATTATTTTAATTCCTCTGCTTTTTCTTGAATTTTTTTATGGCAACAGAAATTACCATACAATAAGTAAAACTACCAATCATATTAACTTAAACACATGACATAAAATTAAGCTGGCAGAAAGAGTACTAAAAACAAAGAGGAGATAAAGCAGGGGAACATAAACAGCCAGGAGGTAAGGA
Source organism: Rhinoptilus africanus (assembly GCA_013400135.1). NCBI lineage: Eukaryota > Metazoa > Chordata > Aves > Charadriiformes > Glareolidae > Rhinoptilus > Rhinoptilus africanus. The sequence continues at coordinate 517,387 of VXBO01006798.1, forward strand.
GGAAGAGGGATCATGGAGAGGAGGATTCACAACACAATCCCACAAGTTGTCCCAGTATACTTACAGACAGCGCCAGTGATAAGTGCTACATCCAGAACCGGATTAACATGATTTACATGGGTCTAGTGCATACCCCTGTGAAGGCAATCAGATGTCTAAATCAGAAGAGCTACATTATAAATGGGTTTAGATTGAATGATGTGAGATTCCAGATGTTGGTAGTTTCACCAGTTTTTACATAGGCTCCGTCTGCTCATGGAGAGCATTTCTAATCCTGACCAAAGGGCCACAGCACTCCGACAAATAGGGTTCTGGAGGATTCAACACAGTGACAATGTTAGTCCCAAAGTTTCCTGTAACTGCATGCTTAAGTTTTGCTCTCTCTCCTTTATCACTAGCTTCCTGTGTTCTAGTGCACATTTCTCTTCAAGGTGTAGAGACCACATACAGCCGTCATTTTATTCAAGACTTCTGGGACTTTCTCTGCCATTTCTCTCTCAGCAGAGGTGGCTGAGCAGCAGATATCTGCAGTTTAATCAAGCTGATAATTCTGCCGATGAGAGAGGACGTTTCTAGCTGCCTCCAACCATGGTAAATTTCCTGGAGGAGGCAAGTTATCAGAATTCAAAATCACCTACAAATGAGGGGAAGATACTAATTCTCTCCTCTCTATTGCCACACTGAGGACCCTAAAAAATAATGATTCAGCCATCAAGCCACCTGCCCCCAAGATAGCAGACATATAATGCAACATAATATTGGGTAGTGTAAGGCTCCTAAATTTCCTTAATGACTTTCTTTTTTTTCTTTTTTTTTTTTTTTTGTTTCTTTCCTAATCCCCAAGAAGTTGAAACATATTAAATTTCAGAAAAAAAAAGTAAGAGAGAGGGAACAGAAACTGGTAATGTACTCAGGACGGAAAGAAGGCTGGGTAATATATTCCTTCTAATTGTATTAACCTTCCCCCATAATGAGAGGGGGGAAGCCTACCATCTGTTGAAGTCATTAGTCAGTTCCATAATTAAAGGATTAAGTTTAGCTCTAACAATTTCATTACTTTTCCTAGGAAACTGAACATCCAAATACCTAAAACTAGTCTATTGCCATTGAAAGGGGCTATTGATTAGTTTTCCCTCTCTTATATTTTGGGAGATTGCCATCACCTCAGATTTAGTCCAATTGATTTTATACCAGGAATATTTCCCAAAGTTGACTACCATGTCCAATATATTAGGAAAATATTTTTGCCGATCCAATATAAATAAAAGTATATCGTCAGTATAAAGTAATAGCTTAACCTCACATGTTTCTGAATTCACACATTGCATTTTATGATTAGCCCTAATTTGTATTTCCAACTGTTCAAGGGCAGTGCTAAATAAAAGAATTGAAAGGGAATGCCCTATTCTTTTACACAGCTTTTAAGAATTAAGCAATTAGCCTCCTTTTAAGTAAAAGTGATTGTGAACTATAATAAAGCAACGAAATCCAGGTGAGAAATGATCACATAAGTCAAATCTACATAAAGGATAAAGTCAACCTAATCTTGTTAAATGCCTTTTCTGTATCAGGGCAGCACTGCGGCAAGGATTTATCTGAGTATTGACAGACACTCATTAATTCAATCAGTAGTCTTGTACTATCAATGTCTGATCATTATTTATTAAATTCATCTAATTAGGATGGTAGATATCATCTATTATTTTATTTGATCTCATATCCAGCATTTTGATGAGATATTTAGGTGGGCAGAACCCAAAGTGTTGCAGATCTTTGCCTAGTTTAAGAATAACTGAATAAGAGCCTCAAGAGAACAGTCTCCAAGATATGCAGTTGCTTACATGATCGAGAGATCTAGGGGCTAACACTTATATGGAAAGCATAGGTTCTGGTATCTCTGTCAATGGGACTTTTATTCAAACCTTTCATCATATTTGCTATATCTCTTACTAAAGCAGGTGAGGAATCCTGAAGTTACCTCCTGCTACCCACCATCAAGTCCCCACACCATCCACAAGGTGGGTTGTATGTCACTCAACACACCCAGAAACAATCCAGAAAACAGGAAGTGTGACGATGTTGATATTTTCCAGTAAGAAGTAATTCTTGGTAGTAAAACTTAAAACTGTTTTAAGAATCTTACAATACCACAAGCGACCCAAACGTGAAGTGGAAGGTGAAGCTCAGGGTTCTTAAAAGCAAAGTAATATACATGGGGAAAAGCGCTGCCTTAACTATATGTAGATAATAAATGGGTTTGCACTAGGCTGCTAGCAAAAGGAAAGTCATCATGGATACTTTTCAGAAAACCCCACCAGCGTAGTCTGGGGGGTCACGAGGAAAACCAAAGATCAGCACTCTTTGTAAAAGGACTTGAGATGAAAAAGCATTTTGCTATTGCCCTAAGCCACAACATGTTCATCTCACACACAGCATGTAGCCACATTCAGACCAATGTCAAAAAAGAAGACTGGGAGGAACTAAAAACTATACAAAGATAAGGAAGACAGAGATGATCTAAGACGTGAAATGGGTTTGGCTGGAAAGGAACCCTCAGAGAATAATCTCTTCAGGATGGAAAAGGCACCCTTGTTAGAGGGAATAAGAGAGAAGGCAAGAAAAGAAATGGTAGGCTGGTGTCCAAAAAGGTATATGAGGATTATTCCTCACAGCACCCACATGTTCCCAAGATTGGCAATCAACCATCTTAAAACAAAGGAATTTGTTAATTTTGTGGATTATTGCTTTTATTTGCCTTATTCTATGGTGGAACTCAAAGCAGTAGGATGCTGGGGTGGTTAAAGAGATTTGCAGAGATTAGCCAAATTCACAAAGGATAAGTCCTTAAATGTCTATTCACATGGTATTTCTAATGCAGGCTCTGCTTCCAAGAGTCCTTAAACCACTGATTGTTGGAAGCTGGGATTAAATAGCAGGGAAAACGGTCACTAATATTTTGCTGTAAATGGCTAGCCTTGCCCATCTTGATTATCATGTTTTTGATATTTGAACCTTCATTTTTAGCTAAAAAGACAATAATTTCTTTCTTCCTCTTCTGATCACCCAAAGTTGTTGGTTTATTCTCAGTATCCCAAGGAGGTATCCCATCTTAAACACATTTTTTTGTTGTTATTAACCTTTCAATTAGACAATTCCACTGACGTTTTTATGCTGAGAAAGCCTACCCATACCCAGCCTCCCTTCTGCTGGGGCAGACACTCAGCATACTGCTGTGAAGAGCAGTTTGCTAGATTTATTGACTAGATTCTTCATAAGCTGTAATGGGAGCTTAAACACCTATCTTGTATCCAGATACTGACATTAAAGGCTAATCATATATGAACTGAATTCCAACCCTAGTATTGCATTCATCTGACTAAATGTGTTTATGTTCAAATGTAAAGCAGACAGCGTGGACACCATCTGTAGTCAATGGAGAAAAACGGGCACTTGTAGAGGCCGCCCATTTCAACTTAATATTCATGAGTAAATTCAATCAAACAGGCCATGTCCTAAAGCCCTTCCCCCACCCCATTATGGAGGGAAGAGTGCGGTAAGCTCAGATGAAGACATACACTCTGTGAAGTTTAAATGTTATGTGAGCTGAATGCTACCTTCTGTCATATTTGCACTACTCAGAGCAACAAGGAAATTCAGACTCATTCCCAGGTGTAAGGTATATATATTACACCTGTAAACTGACATACACCTATACAAACACACGAACATGCACAAAACATACCAATTCCTACAGTTTGGGGCATTTTTTTCCTAATTCACCAGAAAATGGAAACACAACTCAGTGCAACTCTAACATTAGTTTGCTATAAATTCCTAGTCTTTAAGCTAATGGTGAAATAATGCTCCTCACATTAGTTTAATGATCATATCATGCTTAATAGAAGCTCCCCCCCACCTTTTTTTTTTCCGTCTTTCATTAACTCAGTCTAATAGTTGCAGACAATTTGCTTTCACTATGAAGCTGTCAATCTTTCTCTTGTATGTAACATGTCAGTCTGTTATAGCATAGAAATAATGCAATGCATTTGTCAGACTAAGACCTCTTTTCATTTACTGACTCAAAAATTATTTTGAGCTATCCACAATAAAGCGTGTTAAGGGAGCATATTATAAGAAGCAAGCATTTAGATAATTTACAGATTTTTCTTTTTTAACTATGATACGTGCTTCCTCGTCTGTGTTTGATTTAGAATAATCTAGCTGTCACTTGGAACAAAAAAAAAAAGAAAGGCAGGCGAAACATACAGAGGAAAGTCCCTCAGCTCAGACCGAGCTGGCTGTTCCCTGAGGCACCCAGACAAAAGGCTTTTGCTCATGGCAGTCTACAGCAGTACAGAGCAACAGCAAAGCTTCCTCCTCCCATAATGATGCAGCCTTTTCTTAGGAGCATGAAAAAGAGGAAGAAAATAGGCATTTTTATATGCTATATTTTAGAAGCAAAACCAGCTATTGTATTGGAAGGGGTGAAGGAAAGGAAGAAGCGATAACAGAGGAGGTGTCTGAGAGCTGTCATTCGAGACCCATTAGATGCCTAAGAACTCAAATATATTTGGCTTGACTAGAAATTTGGAGAGGCTTTATTCTAGGCACGTGATCTATTCAGCCTTTCTGTTGGGATCTAAGTTGACATCTACTTGCTATGAAAGCACAGCCCTGCATTTCCATCTACACTCTGAGTTTGCGTTTCAAGCCAGTTCTACCCCGATTGTCTCTTACAGCCTTCTGTCTCTTGCTTGTGTCTATGCCAGCTTCTTTGGAGTTCATACTGCTTTAACAGTAGAAATTTATCTTTGTCTGCAGTCCTGCCTCTGGTCTGTGGCAGCAGAATTTACAGAAAAAGCTGCTTTTCTTTTCTCCAGTTCTTTACAATAAAAGACTTTATCAAAAGACAACTGGTGCTTCAGCTGCAGGGAAATTTAAGGAGTTCCTGGGTCTACCCTTTGTTCTTGATCACTGTTCTTCTCAGAGGCTGCCATTCCCATCCAGAGTTGTTTGTTTCTTCCCTGTTTCCATGAAAAGTTATGTTACGACTATCCCATTTTAACTTTCCCCCTTGTTTTTTCCCATCTAATCTATGAGGAACGCTCCTAAGTGTCCATATCTCAAGTAACCATTCCCAAGATACCTGATGAAGCACTGTGTTCTGGCAATCTGCCAGTAATTTTATTATATTTTGGCCTTAAAAAATGAGTTACTTATGACGCATTTATTCCAAAGCTTTTAGAGCTAAACCAGAGTAATAAGCAAGCTGAGAAATGAAAACCTTGCAATTCTGGACTGAAGTCAGTGTTTGTCAACTTTTGGAAACAATAGGCACTCTTAATTGCGAAAATACATGCTGAGGGTCAAACCATCACTTTTCAAGGGTGCAAGAACATGGAAAGGGAGACATTAAATGGAACAAATATCTCAAACTAGAGCTGCTCTGTAACCTACATCGGGTAAAGGAGCTGGGCAGGACATTCCAGTGACTTGAGGATGGTTCATAGCTGCTCTGATCCTAGCATCAAACTCTGCACTGAGAATGGTACCTGGGGAATGAGAATGACAGACCGCTTTGCTGGTGCTACCATTAATCTCTTAGACCAGCTTGGCAAGCCAATGCTCTTAGGGGAAAAAGTACAGGGAGTAATCTATCTATTCATCCACAAAGGAACTATGTGCACTTATGAAATGGGCAAATGAGAGAAGACTCAGGTGCCTTGTTCACACTCAGCAAATCGCTTGTGAACCTACTATTATCTCTTTTCATTTCCTAGAGCATAGGCCAGCCTTTAGCTTCACTCACATGGAGAGTATCAGTATTTTTAGGGTTATGACTAGAGCTTCTGTTACAAGGTCAGGTGCCTATTGCCCTAAAAACACACAGGCAAACTGCTAGTCAGCCCCAAACACCTCTGACTGAAGAGAAATCCGAAACAAAGACCAATAGCTATCACATGAAATTCACCGAATCAAATAGTTATATCTACCTCTCCCCTTGCAGACATTAGGTAGGTTTTTTTCTCGTTTCCCCAGATAAACACACACTCCCTCTTGCACACATGCACTCTGCTCTATCTTTGTGTAGCTGAAAATGCAGCAGGCTATTCTCTCATACATTGGTTCAACCAGACCGAATCTGAAATTTTCAGGGGGAATTCAAGTGCAAAGGAGGAGGGGAAATAAAAAGAATTACTGGCCTGCACATTTGAAGAGCTCTTCATAAACATATCTCCCTCATTCCTCCCTGAGTGGAGCTGTGATGGCAATAGCAAGATCTCAAAGCCTCTGTGATCAGCTGAACCTTTTCCTTGCCCTTCCTCCAGATATCAGCTATTTCTTTCTCTCCCCTCTTTTGTAAAAATGTGAGCCTTTTGGAGGGAAGTGTTCGATTTTTTGAGCCTTTGTTTCTAATTTGATCCGCCAGCACCATTCACATTGAGAGTGCAGTTTCCAGCAAGGTCTGGAGGAGCTAGTCCCATCCCTTATTTTTAAACTTGTCTCTCTCCTGTCTCTCCTCCCTTTTCCCAGGCTTTAGGAGCATCAGAGGATTTCCACTGAAGTCCACAAAATTATTATTAGCCCATGACATCCCAGCAGCCAGCAGACGGCCACACCTTCGCTCTGGATTTGATCTACTACGTAGGCAGTTCTCTCCACCCACTGCAGGGAGGACAGAGAGAGCCCAGACAAATCCTGACCCCCTTCTGCCTCCACCTCAAATCCAAAACTGGGCTCCAAAACTGGGATCCAGCTTCCACAGCGGGACCTCTCTGAACCAGATCACCACTACAGGATAGATCAGAGGAGGCTCTGGGAGTCTGATTTTAGCCCCTGTTCAAACGCCACAGTAAAATCCCTTTTGCCTTATTTCATGCGTGCAGCAAGTGACTAGAAGACAAGCATTTGATTAAATCTGAAGTCATTTCAGGCACATAGGCTGCAAATGAATCACACAGCAGCTCCTGCATGTTTCCCCTCACCGCACTCCAGGCAAAACTGCTTTTTCAGGCACCCAGTGCAATTCACACTGCTCCAGGCACTGGCATTCAAAGGTGAAAAATACCAATTTGAGGGCTGCATCCTGAAAATACCACTTTTTTTTTTTTTACTTCTTGCACACATCTCTGTATTTCTTTTGTAGTCTGCCTTTTACACTGCAATTCAGCCACACGCCTCTGTTCCTGAAGCATATCACCTTTGGTCTTCCTCACATTACTGTATATATATTTACTTTAGCAAGTCAACATGTGTAAATGCCACTGTCTGTCACAGCTGACTGTTTCTCCTGCTTTCCAAAGAGGACAATGAAGTGCGATGAAAAAGGGCACACAGATGGGCAATGTTGTGCTGCAGTCTGTATGTTTTTCTTTCAGACCGAGATGTGCAATAAAGGCATGTCTACTCCTGGTGTGAGAAGTCAGTAGAAGGTCAGTGAAGGAGGCCAATGTATCTCAACAGCTTTCAAACTTGCAGTGCCCATTCCCAAAGCGGCTGAGCTCTGACAAGCGCTGTCAGAGTAACTGGCACTGAATTAAGAGGTAAGTTAGATGTCTATATTTTCAGGAGACTTCTCTTAAGAAAGTAGGCACTGAAGCCATCCAGGAGGACTTGCTCCTGGATTCATACTGATTTGTTCTACTGTGAATTAATGTTACTCAGGTATTATTAAAAATAGCGGCTGAGGATGAATCAAAGAAGCTGCTTTTCATCACGGTGCCAGAGCAATATAGCCTAGAGCACAGCAGACTTGAAAGTGTATGGTATGGTTCGTGAAATATTAAAAGGAGGTCTTGTATGGTTTTAGCATTTTCTCTTCCTTTAATGTACATGTTACTCTCTTGGATGCTTGAGGAAGAATGTGATTTTTTTTTCAAAGAGATACGTACACAAGCCTGCAAAACATAACAGATAATTTTGGACCCTTCTGGACAGAACTGCTCTCCTGGAGCACTGAGTGTACCAGTTCTGGGGGGTTTGCTTTAGAGCAGGACTTTGGTCTTCCACATGCAGAGGCTACTGTGTCACAGCAGATTAACTGAGCTCTTCGTCACTGTCATGAGTGATGAGACAAATCAGCATAATATGGTGGCTCTTCACCAGCAATAACGGGTTAGAGCGAGAAGCTCAGCTTCTGGCAATGGGCAAGAGCTAAAGCTCCAAGGGAACATGAAAGAGAAACAACATTTACAATATGCTTTTTCCTAAACAGGAATGTGAATGCTCACATTCTAAAACTGTCGTTTCTCAAAATTTCCAATGAGTTGCACGTTATTGCTTAAACTGAGCTGGAGAAAGCCTTTAATTTTCTTCTCAGAAATAGTTCTTTCATTCCATCCCTTCTCTAGTTGAAAGGGGGATACAAACCTGTGACCTGCACACAGTTCTGGCCTCCTGCTGATGCCAGGCGACCAAGTTTAACTGACCATGCTCTTACAGAGTGCCATCAGAATGGTCTACTTCACCCACATGTGCCGCTGGAGAGTCAACTCATGGCCCAGATCTGCCCGTGAGGTGGACTGGAAGACTGGAGTTGCGGGCCTGTTGGCTAAAGGAAAATGGGCTTTTCCGGCCCTCATACTCCAAAGTGAAGAAGGAGGTTTCCAGGCCTGAAGCACTGAAAGGTTACCATTTGATGGAAAAAAAATGGGCTAGGAGGTGATCAAGCCAATCTGAAATTGTTATCAAGAACCGAAACAGAAAAAATGCCTGAAGGTATTGTTTGCAAGAAATGCTGCACGCTCGATCTGGAAGAAATGCTGCACCACCTGCAGAAAAGGCCTGCCTGACATCCATGCCATGCCCAGCACAGTCCAGCAGGGAAAGGTCTCATGTATGGAGCAGCTTGATTTGTGAAGGAGAACTGAGACTGTCAAGCCATGGAGCAAGAACAGAAGAAACTTCAACAAAAGCTCTGCATGGCAAAGCCTAGAAAGCAAAGGAAGAGATTCATGTGGTTTTTTTCAACCAGCATTAGCAAATTTCTCATTGCATTCACGTAGCAGATTGCAGTACTTTAGACACAACTTCATCTCTGCCGAGAGAATGCTGAAAGAGTCCTTAACAAGAGCTGGTTTGTGTAGCCTTTTAAAAACTGCCGGCCCTTAGAAACTCAGAGTGGATATTCCCTGTGTCTGTAGCATGCTTACCAATCACCCTGTGCTCTACAATGTTTTGGGGCCACTTCATGCTTAAAGCAACCTAACGATCCTAGCTGCAGGACAAGTTTCTTTAATGCAAGTGCTAGGGGTCAGCGCTCATGACAAGCGGATGTAGAGTCAACGTGAGGCCAGCGGGTCGCTTGGCACACGGACCGGAGGCACGTGCAGCCTGAGCTGAAGCAGCAGGGAGGAGAAAAAGCTGCTAGATGAGGCTCTGGAAGAAAATCAGAACAGTAATTCCTCTCCTCTTGTCCGTACCAAGGGACGTAGTTTTGTGAATGGCTTTTCTCCACCAGGATGGCTGCTTAGGGGAAAAATACCTGTTTAACAAGTGTCCTCAAAATCACATCTCTTAAGCCCTTTTTAGCGGGCTTAGTATTCCCTCCCCACTGCCAATTCTCAGGCAGGTTTTTAAACAGCTGTCTTTAAACTTTTGATGCTTCAGGTTTCTCTGCCAAATGTGTTCAAGTTTGTGTCTGTACCTCTCGCTCACAGAGTTTCATCTGCCACTCTAGTCCAAATTATGGACAGTGTTTGTCCCTGTGTCATTCTTGTATGCTTGCTGGACATTGTCCAAAAGCCTCTGCAGAAAAGAGATACCATATACACAAAAAGGCATAAACAAAGAGCACTTTACATACAGCAACTATATCCCTTTGTCTAGATATTGCGTGGCATTTCTTTGATCATCTGGTCTCTTTGACTGTGTCCACTCTGCTGGATGAACTGAATTCATTTAAATTACCTTTTTCTAAAAAGCTGTAAAATATTAGGCATTGATTGAATTCCACAGGCCAATGAGTACAGCTAGGAGAACTATTTGCGGTTCATAACTTACCTCGTTTTGTTCCTGTTCATAAATTATCCATGAAGGACTTTGATTTTTACTAATCTGCTCATTATTCAAGGCTCTTTGGCAAAAAATTAATGCAAGCATATTTCAACATAGGGATTCTGTCTGTGGGCTACTCACTTCAGCTACTTCCTTGACTACCTATTATTTATGGCCTGCAAGTGGTCATTTAAGCAACATGGCATTCCCCACACCTTGCCTGGATGTTTGGGCCAAACCATTGAGACTTTCTCACAGAGAAATGCCGTGTGAGAAAATTCAACTTTGTCCAACACATCTCATAGAATCAGCTTCAGGTTTGAGGTATCAATTGCAAGAAACTTGTGGAAATCAGAGTAATAAAAAGTGGGAGTGGTTGATATTACCCTCTTCATGACTTGGGCATAACCCAGTTCTCTGCCTTACCTGTGTTCGCAAACCAGAGGTATTTCCCACAGCTTCCCATATGACTTATTCCATAACTTAACTTACAAGGCAATAACACAAAGTATGGGTAGAGAAAGACCTGAAAGAACAAAGGTTTATTGGTTTTTACCCTACTGCCCTGTTTCTTTGTAGTCTACCTCACCTTGTTTATAACCAGCTTGGAAACCTCTACGTGAATGATGCAGAAATATCTACGGTTTATTCCAAAAACAGGGAAAAGATAGGTGGGGTGTTTTGTTCATTTACAATAGAACAGGCAAGTTACTTACTTACCCAAGTGAAAAGAAGCCACCAGGGACAGTTTCCCAGTGCACAACACTAAGCTGGTTTCAGTAGATGCCCTCTGCAACATCCTCCTCCTGCCTTTCCTCAGGATTGCCCGGGCACTGCTCCTTCAGGCTCTGGCAGCGCTCAGCAAAGCCTCCTCAGTCCTCAGGCTCCTGAGAGTCTCTGGTCCGAAGAGCTTCACACTAAACTTCAAACTAAAACATCTGTCCCTTCATAAAGTTATGGTTTCTAAGAGATTTTGAAGCAAGCAATAGTTATATTCACCAGTTTCTGGGGAGGTTTTATTTCTTATTTTTCAAATTAGACAAGTGGAAGAGGCGGCCAAAGGGCTTTTATACCTTTTTACAGAGCTGTGATAAATGCCACCAAAATCATAATAACTGCCCGCTTCTTGTTTAAAATGCTCTTGCTTGGCTTTAGAAAACAGAAAACAACTCTTTAGTGTCATTTTGATCAGCACTGCCACCATCTGCACAAGCCTTAACTCATACAGCAGGGATTTGCAGACAAATTTCAACCAAGGCAGCACCAGCAGTGTGTTTTCAAAGCTGACAGAATCAAAGAATAAGGAATTAAACAAAATGATTCACTGAAGAGCTGAATTGGCTGACCCATGTTGCCAATCCATCGCTGCAAAGTCTTTCACAGAAAAGCCTGATAGGAAAAAAAAAGAAAAAGAAAACCACAAATGAGAAAAAAAAAGTTTCCCCAACACAATCAGATCTGCTGGATGTGAAAGAAAGAGACAGAGAAGGCATATGTGTTTATCTGGCGCATTGTTGAGCTGTAGCTCTTCTTCCAACGCGATGCATTTTCTCCTTAAAGTCCCCTGTCCGCTGTACAGAAGTCAGTTGTGTTTGTTTACCAGCAGATAACCATCTTAATTAGACTACTGTATCGAAGCCCTGTTCTGAAATAGTTTTGTTTCCTCTGGCATTGTTTTCCTCAGAGGTGCCTCTTGCTAAACAGAATCTTTTTCTGTTAAATGAAACAGAGTAATGTAAATGCCATCTTTGTGCCTATGTCACTCCTACTCAAGTGAAACTAGACAGGACCCAGTTAATTAGTACAAGCCATTAAAATCAAAGAAAAAACAGCATTAATGGCCATCTTATTTATTTCTAAGCATCTCACTTCCACAGCATGGAAAACAATTGGAATCAAGTAAAACAGCACCCAATTTTTTACGTTTTGAGCATGAAGCCTGTGCAAACTGCAGGCAAATTCTTGCAGGAGCCATAGTAACTTGAGAAGCAAGTCCTGAGTTATCAAGCGGGCTTTTCCAAGACCAACATGCCCACTATGCAGGAACTTTCATAGCACAGACTGCTGTGCTGTGTGCGGCTACTAGAGGGCAAAATCACTGTGCCACAAGAGCTACTGCTGCCTCATACCCAGCCAAGGCCAATTCCCAACACTAACAGTGCTTGTCAACCCATATCAAATCCAGGAAAGATTTGCCTGAAAGATAAGGCAAAACCTGACCCCAAACTATCACATCGTACTGAAGAGCAACTGCTTCTCATAAATACGCTCCTCTTTTCTCATCCTCAACAGGTACTGCAAATGAATCATGTAACAAGTACCTATAGGGCATGTTTCAGGGCACAGAAGCACTATACTTTTTTTACAGTTCACAGCACACCTTACACAAACTCCTGGTAAGGCAAGAAGGTGAGAAAGCACCTTTGAAACTATGGGAAATTTGCTTTCCCTAGGACAACTTTTCCATGCTTGTAAGGTCAGCACCTTTCTGTTCTTTCCTCCTTTTTTCTCAAGAGGGCTATGAATAGAAGAGTTTTTCCGCAAAGAAATCTAGACCACTCCCTCACCCTCTTTCTGCACAAAGCCGCCAGGGACACATTCCTCCTCCAATTTCTTCCATCTGCATGTTAAAGCTAGAAGGAAGGTCCTTCTTCAGGAAGGAGTCCAAATACAATGATCCGCCATTCCAGTTCTCCACCTCTTCAGCAATAAGTAGCAAGAAACAGCAGTACAAGAGGAAGAACCAAGCCAAGAGACCCACCAAAAGAAAACTACTTTTCACAAAGTCAGTAACTGGGACAACCAATCGGGGATGGTGAGTTAGATTGACAGTGTAACATATAGGACTATGCCCAAGTCATGCCTTCTAAATCTGGACATTTCTGCATGAAACAAGGAGTCACAAAAGCTAGCAGAATATTTCTGTTAAGAGCATGCTTTGATGGCTGCCATTTCTTTTCCTCAATATCATGCTTTTGCCACCTGAGAAACTGTAGGTTTTCAGTGCAAGTTAAGAAGATTGGCAGAAATTCTTACTCTGTCACTGGCTTTTCTTGAAAATTGACTCCTGCAAACTACCAGCTTTTTCACAAGTCACAACCTAGAAATAATGTGAAGCAGATTAAGGAAGACAACATAGCCAGTTCTGCAGAGCCGTAGTCAAAGATCCAGGTTAAACAGCTATTCTAGTGCATGCTTTCCATCTCCATTCACCCCAGCACACACACAAATATTAAGAGGTGGATAATACTTTTCTACACAGTTTTAGCATCAAGCAAAGCAGGTGGCGATATGCCAGAAAAGGACAGGTTTCAGAGTAGGCATGTTCCACAAGATCTGCACGTTGCTTCCAACCCAGGGCTTCTACTCCACTCCTCCCCAAACCTCTTCTACCACATGCAGCATTGGAGAAAAGAACCCAGCCTCCCCTCGGCCAAGAGCCTTCCTGCCCCAATTTGTGCTGGTGCCAATCCAAATGTGAGTACTTTGCAGGGACACTGCCTATAGACATTGGAAAATGGAGCAAGGAGGTCAATCCAGTGAAGTAAAATGTCACACTCAGATATTCAAGTTATAGCACCTGGTTATTGTAAAAAGTTTATTTTGGACCTGATCCAGCAGCCGTATTATTGTATTTTATCTATTAAGGCTATTGTGTACTAAACAGCAGAAAGAATAGCAAATGCATCTTTGTTTAAAAAAGAAAAAGTTGAATTTCATTTTCTCAGCAGCCTTGAAGCTGTACAATAAATGTTTGCCAATTCAAACACAACATTTACTCATCTGTCCTTTACTGCAAGCAGTAATGATCATAGAAATAGTTGGATATTCTTCAGCTGCTCCCCACTCCAATTTGCTTTTTAATTAGTACTGATTCCAGGAAATTAGGTGGTTAGATTTTTCAGTACTGTAGGCTTTTATATGCTGTGATATTATACAGTGACATGATCAACAAACCTGTCTTTCTGGCCCTGGAATATTGCACCTACGTCTGTCCTGCTTGGTTTCCATCCATGATCCAATGAAATCAATTAGAAAATGAGTAAGCCCATTTGTATCTTAGTCATGCCCACGGGCACATGAGGTATGTGTAGATGAGGTATGGAATCTAATGACAAAGTTTAAATGAGATCATACAGGACTCAGAATATCTTGCTCAGCTGCTGAATGAAGTTAGCTTTGTTCTCAGACATCACCAAGCTAACGAAGTGCAGTTCCACTTACAAAGGAATGTAGATGGAACACTTGCCTTGTTATCCTCCTACCCTTTCACATCTGCTAAAGAATCCCCCAGTTCTTCAAAGTCATTTTTAATTGTGCCTAAGCTTTAATATGGTGAAAGCCAAGTGAATTTCACAAATTTGAACTGGGCTCTGTTTTAATCCTTCATTTTTTCAAACAATGTCTTTTCTCTCTATTTCTTCCTCTTCCCTTTGCACATGTTAAAATGACTGTACATTGCTCTAGAAACTAGTGTTTGAGGAGACCTTAGGAAGCCCTAGAGCTCAGATGCCACTCCCAGCCATCCAGCTCTCTCTGGACCCCATGTACAGGGAGAGCACTTCCAGTGCATCCAGCCCCGCTCCATCCCTGTGAGGGACCAATAAACTTGCTAATTACCCATCTCTGCACTCTGGCATCAGTTACATGGCCCAGTAACCCACGACATGACAGTGCACAACGTGCAGACCTTTTAGACTTTCATCAGCTCTTTAGCTTGGAGTAATAATTCATTTTGAATGACAATGCACATAGAGATCATGGGGATTTATTGAGTATAACCTACTGTAGTCTATCCATCAAAGTGACACTCAGTCGCTTACAAAGTTCCTGAGCTTACTGTACTTAATGAACAATTCACAAGTTCCTGCAGTATTATTTTTGCCTAACGGGAAAGCGTCTCATGTGATTCTTAGGGAGGCAGAGAAACTTCCTTAAGCAGTAAAGAGATCTGCCTGAGCCCTTGGTAATCACAGCACATGCTGATGTTTGATCGATGCTTCTCATGTATCATCATTTCCCACTTGCTCATTCCCACAACACAGCACGTACTTTAATGTTTTCATGGCTATTTTGCAATGCAATCTCATGATCTGCTGCAGAGCAATAGGGGACTGCAAACTTCCCCTGAGTGGGCATTAGAAGCACAGCTCCTGCTTTGCTTGAAATGCGAATGACTGCAATGATTGTTTCCTTTCTTTCTAAGGGCAGAAACTCAGAGTCTTCTCATTTCCAGCGTTGTCTCTATCAACAGCCCTACAAACAAACGATAGGTAAAATTCTCCATGGGGTCAAACAACTAAAAGTAAGAAACTGTTTCTCTTCCCTTAAGCTGTTACTGCATACCTTTAAAGATGTCTCTCATCTGCCCTTTGTCATTCTTCACGTTCTCCCATCCTTGTCTCCAGTTTTCTTCCAAATAAGTGATTCTGTGACAATGTGTTCTCTCTCTTAGCTCTGTAATAAAGCAGAAGACAACTCTTTTGCCCTCCCTAACTCTTATGCTGGCCACCTCTCATTTTCATCATTAGCAAGACAACTGCCAGGCCAAGTCAAAATTCCTCCTCCCTACAAGTCCTGGAAGGCAACCAAAATGTCTACATTTCTTTTTCTCAGACTTATGTTCAACATGAAATGTGGCCTCCTGGAACAACATGCCAGCTTCAACAGTCCTCGTTCAACTTCAAAATCTCTAACAATCCTCTAGCAAAGCCACATTGCCCCTGCCCCAGCAGGGGACAATGTCCCTGGGAAACCGTTGACACTGGCACAGTTTGGAGACAAACTTCAAGGAGAAGTTCCCATTTCTTTTGAACAAGCACATACACCCTTACTGTACATCCCCAAGCACCTGGAGAAAGACAGTCATTAGAGTTACCAGCACTGCTGATTAGCCCAAGAGGTAGACCTTTACCCACACCTGCCACCCTAAAAGCTCAAGACAAACCCAAATCCTCCCACCACAGTCAAAATAACATTCTCCTGAGGAAGGAGAAAATAAGCCTCTTGAATTAGAAAACTTCAGTTCTTTTCCAAATTTTTAGCAAGTCACAACAGTTTAACAAGATAAAGACTTGTTTAATAAGACAAAGGCTTGAGCGTCACAGATGGCCTGAGAAAATAGCTATACGGCCCTGCCCACATAGCTTAGTAACTGACACTTGCTGGAGATGTCTCAGCAGCTTCTCTCTGCTCAGCGCAGAGCATGGGCCATAACAAAGGTGTCCTAGTGAACAGCCTAATTACCACTCATATTTCTCTGGCATCTGTACAAAGAGAACACCTGCAACAGGGACACTGCTCCCAGACTACCCTGTAACCTCTGATCTGAACCAGGCAGATGTGATTTGACCGTCTCTCTGTTGTGTCCCCAAGTGTCTCTGCCTACACTACCGAAACGAAGAAAAGTACATGCTGCCACCATTATTGCCCTTCTCTAAAAGGCACGGCTCCTGAGATATTCTCTTTGTTCTATTCAGATTGATGTACTTGGTGAACTTAACCCAAGTTTGTGCCTAGCTTCAAGACAACTGAATCAGTGTTTCCACATTAAAATCCACCACAAAATACTCTGTCCGAGCATCTTCCAAATCATATCCATAGTTAAAAACAGGGGAGGTAGCAGCTTTGCCTGTGGAGAAAGGTGTGGGCCTCCCCAGTCACATAAAAGAAACCAGCTAGAGTAAGAATGCACATGTCCTGAGTCCGAGAGTCTTTAAATGCGCATTGAAACAATATTAATGTCACTGACCTGCCTGATCACAAGTGCAGCTGCTGCCTCAAACCATCTCGAAATTGTTTCTTCTGAGAGCAAATACCTAATGCCCTTCACATCCTTCCTTTATCTGCAGAGGGGTGGGGGGAAATTATTTGCTATCAGATGTTCAGCTATATTTTCTGGTTTTAATAAAAAAGGAAACTTTAAAAAGAACACTTGGTTTCCTCCTAATGGTCCCTGAAGCTTTATCATTTGAGACGTTTGGCACCGGAGCCGAGGGCAAGTTTGTATTGTTGCTGTTCAGCTGCGCTTTGCCTGGGGTTAACTTCACTTCATGTTCTGGTGCAGCTAATCTCCTGTTTTTCCATGAGCACAAAATACTTGCTTTCCTTGGGGGAAAAAAATATAAAGACAAAAAAAATAACAAAAAAGCCCTATATGTACAGAGACGGCAAAGATTACTTCTAACTGCCGTAATTTCAGGGCAAAAAGAATCCTCTTATCTCACCTGCAGAGTGGATTTTAAAAATGAGAGCAGGAAGAGAAATGACTTGCTGAAAGGAAGTTTTAGAGGACGTTATTAGGGTCCAAATACAGATTTATGTGGCCTCCATGCAGCTTTCTGATATCTTATGTGCACTTTGGCTTAGACAGATATTGAAAAAGGAACTGGAGTGGATCTGAGTTCATCACTGACACGTATTCAGTCATGTCGCCTCTGCTACATGTTCATTCAATGTCCAGTAAAAGGGTTACTTCTCTCCATATTAGGGTCCTAAATGTACAGTGAAATGGCGAGGATATTAACTAGATAAATATTTGGGATGGGAAGGAGATGCACAGGTGTGTATTCCCAAGTATACTACATCTGTACCAGTAGAAATCACACTGCAAAGGAGAAGGCCTGTTTCTCCATTCCTAGCATTGCTGATCATTTGCTTCAATGCAAAAATGAGTGAAAAAAACACTAATGCGGTAATGGTTGTGCTTTACGCAGAACTAGTCACGTAAGTATCTCCATCACATCCCCTATGTAAAGAATTGCCGCTAGTAAAACAAATACATGTTTATACACACACACATGTATACGGTCTGTGGCACAACAGAACAATTTTACCTCCAAGTATCCCTGAAAAGGTTAAGCAAAACATCCCTCACGCATGGACAAGCCCTAAATAAGGAAAACCTCTTCAGGAAGGTGCCAGGCTACAATATCGGCATGCAATTAATGAAGGTGGTAAACCTGCTCATCTAGCTGTGCAATTAGGATAATGTCACTTTCTATTTCCACATTGTAAAATACTTTGAGATCCTCAGATGAAAGCTCTGTACCAGCGTGAAGCATTAATACCTTCATCAATGAAGCAGATGGCATGTGGTACGCTTGTTTGTGTGTGAACCCTGTAGTCATCACTGTTATAATTAGTTAAGAGTCACCTCCTGCTCTGCTGCAAGCTCTGCTGTTTGACAGCATTTGGTAGGGGCTGGCATTTCCGCAGCAGAAGCTGTATCTTGGTGGCATATACTTAAATGCTTCAGTCACTGTCGTTGCTGTGTAACTGCATTTTAAGAGTATTGTGCTTATATGGTTGAAACACAATGCAACAAAGCTGTACATCATCTAACAAAGACTGGAGGAGGCTTTGAGAGACCATCTTGTCCATTGCTCTGCGTTCAGCAGGATCAAGTAGTCATAAGCATTTCCCAAACAGTTAGTCTAACCTTTTTTAAAGACTACCAGCGACAGAACCCTATGTCTTCCTCAAGAAGTGTTATTTTGTACTAAATACAAGTTTTTCTAATATCCAATATTGATTTTCCTTGGTGAAATATATGCCCATTATTTCTAGTCTTCTTTCATAAATATTTGTTTCCATCCAAGGCCTTTATTCTTTGCAACTATCTTTGTATACTTGAAGATTATTGTACCACATACGTTGTATTCTTTTTAATTTCACTGAGAAATCCACAAAGCGACGCATACCTCTTAGCTCCCTCCATCTTTCTGCTGCCCATAGCTGAATAAAAGGAGCACTGGAAAATAAAAGTAAGATTAAAAAAAAATTACAAATCAGGCCTAGGACCTATCTTTCAAAGTAATTGCTGTTCAGCAGACCAAGGCTGGAAAACAAGCATAAATGTGTTCTAATTATACCAGCCCCTGAGTTGTATTTTGGGTTTATTCACATGAATGGGAATTACAGTGCTTCTGCCTTTGCCAACAGGAACAAAGCACCTTGAACCAGATGTAGACATATCCAGATAAATACGAGTAAATAATATTACTGATAGTGACTGTGTGACAACCCACAAATAAGCACAAAAAGAAAAAAAATTTAGTAACTCATGTAAACATCATCACATGCAAAGACAAGAAGGAGGGTCAGCTGCACAGCCCTAGCAGTGCAGTGCATCCATGCAAACGCTCAGGACTCCTTTTGCATCTTAGAGCACCTATACCCTGTAATTAATTTCTAAATTATGGAGATTTTATACATTTAAGTAGTTCTTAGACACTAAGTCATTCACTTCCAGGAATGTTGCCTGTATTTGTAATTCAGGTTTTGCAGTTGCAATTACTACTTTTCTCCTAGAAGAAAAGAAGCAATGCCTAAGATAAAATAAAAGCAGCAAGACTTTTCTCTGCTCTGCATTTTACTGGATAATAATTCCTACAGAGGAAATTAATTGCTGGGCTGAATCAGGCAATAAGTCTATTATGCCCAATATCTTGTCTTTGACAGGTTCCAGAAACAGGTTCTTCAAATCCTCATAGAGTCACACAGTAATGTTCCCACAGAGGACGTTTCTTCCAAAACCAAGGCACTTACGGTGGCTTAATGCCTTGAAGCAGAAGGGCTCAGATCTTTAATATTTTACTTTATTCCAGATAGTACAACTACAGACATTCACCTGAGTGGAATCCTCTCCAGTCAAATACAGTACCTCAGTAATAGTGTCCAGAAGCCGTGAGTCTCACAGGTTAAAAAGAGGCAGTGGAAAAAAAACCAAACACCATATTTTCATATGAATTTTCACAATTTCCTCCTTCACTTTTACAAGCTATCTTCATTTCTGAAATAACAATAAAGGGCAAAAAGAAAGATCCAAATTATGCCTTTAAATAATTCCTTAGTTTATACACTTATTTTTCTTTACAGTCTGTTTGATCAACTCCTAAAATTTTCAAGAGGATTTGAGAATATCTCTGTGCCTGAAACAATTTCTGCTGTATTTCCTTATAACAATTTGATGTCTTTTCAGCAGTGAAAGGACCAGGAGTGAACGTGGTAACAGAAGGAAAGCACTTGTCTGATTACTTTCCATATTGTTATCTAGTGCTTTCCTAAAATATTTTAGGAAAGAGCTACCCTTGGTATCTTGTAGGTAATTTCCTTGAATGATTTAACTGAGCAACAGGACCCCAGGAAGTTCTCTAATCTCTCTCCTAGCCAACTTCTAGTTACTTCTTAATCAAAATCATACCTTATTTGACTTATATGTTCTCAAAATCTTTAGGAAACAAAATTTGATGAGTTCTAAGGATAGATAACTCCAGAGCTTAGTTGTCAGAAAGCTTGTCTCAATGTTTAGACTAAATTTCCCTTGCTGCAACTTAAATCCATCACGATTTGCCCTCTTCATATGTCATTACATACCTGTAAGTGCAAACAACTCCTAAAACAGGTTGTCTTACGCACCCTTGCCCTAAGTGCTTTGGCCACTGTGTGGTTTCAAATGACCACGGAAAGCACAGCGAGCAGTACAGAGCGATTTTTTGCCCACACAGCTGCAGTGTCCGGGAGCACAGCGCTGGCAACGATGCGATGGCTGCCGAGTTAAACACACACCATGGCCTGAGCTCAGCCCAAGTGCAACTCTGTGCACCAGATCCACCTTCCAAGATGACCTCCTGAGACCAACACTCTCTGGACATTGTATTTGCGAGGGCTCGGCCCAGGATCTTCAGTGCTATTCAATGGAAGTCAGACTCAATCACTGACCTGAGCAGTGAAACAAGTTAAAAAATTTACGTTGCGCCTCTGTCCTCCTCTGTGACCACGTACATCTTGCCTGCCTGGATTGTTCTCAACATAGATTGTGTATCTAATGCAAAGAACACAATTGTTGGGGCAAAAAATTATCTCAGCTTAAGGCTAAAAGAGTTCATTCAGGTTGATGTCAAAAAGGCTCGTTTCTATTTTAAGTTTTCTGTCTCTTCAACTCTTCCTTACATTTTTTAAATTAATGGATCAAAGTGTCAAAAAAAAGAAGTTGCTTGGGATTAGGAAAAGATAGCATCTTCTTTCAAGAAACAACATGTTCCTTGGAGAATATCAAAAGAAAGTACTTTGACTTTCTCAGAACCTTTTGTTCAGAAATAAAAAGGAATGACAAAATGATCACAGAAAATGTAGAAGATCCTTTGTCACCGAATGTTTTCAGATACAGCATTTTGCAGCAAATATGTCATGAGAAGGAAGTCTGGCAGGTTTCCACGTTGTGGCTCAGGCTACCTGCTTGTGCTAAACAGGAGCGACACTTTGCTTTTCAAGACCTAGATCACCATGCAGCAAGACATAACAGACCACAAAGAAACAAAGTCACTTACCAACCACAGCCACTCTTGTTCTGAAGTTGTTTGGTTTCTCCACGTCAACATCTTGTGGTCCAGATGGTATTTCCATGTCGACCTTTGAGCACTGTGTAGTCAACTTGCCTTACACCAGCTCTCCATACTCTAGAGTCATCTTTATCTCCTGCATGGAGAAGATATTTCCCTAAGATGCTTTATACCATCATCCAAAGCAAAGCAAGGGCTGATGGTTACCCAAATCCAACCCTGTTTTAAAGTGTGCTGCATTATTATTTATGTCTGTACATATACTCACAGGTTATTGGTAAGTTTATGGGAGACATCAGCACAGACCAGAACAGGAAAAAACGTGAGACTAGGCTGTCCTCCTGGGAAACTGTGATAGTCTTTAGAAGAAAGTAATTATATCACACTATAATATTCTTAATTTTTCAACATATTCCAAATAGAAGTGAGACACTGTCAAACACCTGATAAGGCCTTAACTATTACAAAGCTCCTTAAATATTGATGTGAGTTGAATGGGTCATTTTATTTTTTGGCTTACCAATAATTTACTTTTTATTACTTTGAGAGTACTCAAACATGGAAACAGGAGCAGGATGTACTATTATATGGGTAAACCGCCAGAGAGAGCAATATGAAGAATAAATTGAAATCCAAATCTCATACACAAATTATTATTAACACTAATTTCCGCATATTACAAAGCAGCTTCTTTGCATGTATGACATTGCCTTTTGCACCCAAACATGACTTTAATTAAGATCTAACTTATTCATGACTATAATTCAGATCTAACTGCTAGTCTAGTCAAATGAGTGTAATTAGTCCCAGAGGGCATATCTAAGAGAACTAGGTTTTCCTTTTCATCTCTACATTTAGGCAAACACAATAGATGCTGGAAGATCAGTCTGAGAACCAGGAAATGTAAAGAGCTTTACAGAGCTGGTGGGGAAATTCTAAACAAAAACATTGCTAAAAAGGACTTTCATAAAGGCTCAATTAGTTTAATTTAGTCTTGCATACTATGCAATGGGAATGAAACAATGGAGGTGATTAACCACTGTAAAGCTGATAAACTTTTCATAATGATTTCCTTATTTATTAAGAAATAGAACTGTACAAGTTTGCTTAGCCCATTCGCATATTACTTTAAAAGGTATCAATGAGGTGGGTATTCATTTTTGCTCCTGTCCTGCAGAGACTACAAATAAACCAGTCTCCTGAGTAAGTTGACACTGGCATAACCAAGAAGAAAGTCCTACCAAATACTCTGTGTTTATCAAGCATTCATCATCCTGGTGTCCCGATCCATAGCATGCTCTGTCCAGAAGGCAAAATAATGAAGACAAATCAGTCCATATGATTTGTTCTTTCTTCTAGTATATTATCCAACCCCTACAGCTGCTTTGCTTTTCACCCAACTCCTTCTCCCCACCCACTTTGCAGCACCTTTATCCCTTCTCCACAAGGCACTACCTTCACCCTCCCCTGCTAAACCACTCCTCATCCCTACCCCCTGTCCTGGAGGGAAGCTAATGGAAACTGGGTTTGCAGCTGGGACCACCTTGTTTACCAGCTGCTCCATTCTCGAAACAGATTGTAGGGCAGATTGCAAGGAATTGCTGCTCAGGCCCAGCTTAAATCTTCATGCACTCTGCTGTGATGCAGTGCTTTGTGACCCACCAGTTCAGAAGACCACACTTTCATTGTTGTACCCTTAAGTTGTCCTGTGGATTGGTCGCTGGTTATGTCTGAACTGCAAGGTGAAGCGTGAGCTTCCACACACTGAACCCTCCAGAACGGTGCTCTTCTGACTTTCACAGCTGACAACCTATCTGTAGTGAGGACTCAACCAGGTGCTGGAGGTCTCCATGCTGTGCTTTGGAAAAGCCAAATTCAGGAGAGCTTTTGGTGGAAAAGACAATCCCATGCCCACCCTAACTCACCCTCTGGTCCAGCCAGAGGACTGAGCGATAAGGTACTGAATATTTTGCCAGTCTTACCAGAAACAAAGCAACTTCTTAGTGCAGTCACTATCACGTGCAGTCTGCTAATTTTGGTCTTCAGAGTGATGAAGCCCTGGGCATCACTATGTAGCTAACAGCAACTGTTTTTCTTTTTATATTCAGTGCAGAAGAAACTTCACATTTCCCAAGAATAAATCCACCAACTCAGTTCCCAAAGTTCAATGACAGGCAAGCACTGCTTTTTAGAAACCTGCACATGTTCTTAATACTCTTTTGAAGTAAGTAGGGCTTGGTACATGTCTAGTTTCAAGTATACAATAACTGCCTTCCTAAATTAAGACTTCTCTTTGCAGCTGTAAGTGCAACTTGTTTTGAAATTATTCCCAGTGAGAACAAAACCAGTCAATTTCACAAGAAAAGAGGAAAGTTGTACTGAGAGTGTAACGACGGCAGCTAATGCATGAGGCTCATAAGACCACTCTCAAATGATGTGTCACCTATATGGGAGGCATTATTAAATGGCTGCTATGCGATCTTGGATCAATTTTAACAAAAGTTAGGTTATTTTTAAACTGTACTTCAGGACATGTACATACCCCCCCAAAAAAAGACTTTTCAGCCAATGCTTTGGAGTGAACTCAGTGAACCAGGTGATAAAAATCTGGGTTTGATTCTGCTCTCAGCATGATTTTTCACCTGTGTGCTTCCATCATTTTCACTTGTTTCCACCTTTGTATGCAAAAAGACAATCAAGCTCTCAAGAGAGTAGTCATTTCTGTAATTGTTTGCCATTTGTCACAAGGTCTCTGTTAAGAATAAGCGTGAGAGGTATTCAGTCAGTCATGAACACGAGACAGTTATTTTGATCCCAATCCCAACCCAGAGAAGAGCATTCAAAGTTTAACAGGGAGATGTAAGGCTTGCTTAATTTCCAGAGGCATTTCTGAATTCTTGCATCCCACACAACCCTACCAAGAAAAGACAATGACGCTTTAGGAGAAGGTAACTGAATTGTGCTTACTAAATTGCTTTTGACTCAGTGAGGTTTCAAGGTGATGTACTGCCTCAAGTGACAGAAGTATTTTTTCCTTAGAAATGTATTGAACAAAGCATATGTGAGGTTCTTCATAGTAATTGACCCTACACACTGCTAAAGAAAAGCTGGGTCTGAAACAGGACTAAAAGGCTGAGGTATCAAAAATGCCATTTACATTGCCACTTGCAACAAGTTTGAGACGAAGCTGTACTCCGCATATCCTTTATCAGGGTTTGCACAACAGACATAACGCTTAGCAGACACTTGTGTACATAACAATAGTAGTATACTGCTTGATATGCAAACTGGAACAGCTTGTGCATGCTGCATAATGAAAGACAGTGGAGAGCAAAAAATCCGAGAAGAAATGAAAACCTATTAGATTATCTATTTCATCCCCTTACCACTATAAGATTTCACTCTATAATAATTTCATATTGTTTATTCTAGTCTAGTTTAAAAATGCCTGGGGTGAAGAAGCTTCCCCTGGGATATTATTCACAGCTTGATAGATCTCAGTATGAGGAAGCATTTCCTAGTACACAACACGCATGTTTCCCTTTGAAATTTCATCCCATCGCTCTCGGGCACCCACCCTAAATCAATATTTCTTTTCCTTCCTTTATTTGTCACCTTCAAGTTTCAGCAGCCCACTCCTGCTCCCATTTAACAATCCCTTAATATGCAGCAGTTTTACCCTCTTCTAGTAGCATAAATTGACTCCTCTCAACACCTCTAAATGGCTCATAACCCTTATCCGAGAGCAAGGTCCCTTCTGCAGGGTGAGGAAGGGCTCCGGGGAGCCCCTGCTCCCCGCTTCCCGCTGCAACCCTGTCCTGCTTCCCAGACCCGGCCACCTCCATCTGGGGTCAGGGTCCTTCATCTTGCAAATGTATTCTGCTTCTTTGCATAATGTGCAGCACAAGGGTATAAATACGTATGTAACACCTTGACTGCAGGTTTATTTTGAAAATGGATATATAGGCCGCCTGGCGATTCAGGCAGTTAAAGAACAGCGCAATTAGGAATTATATCCACTTTTTCTTCCGATGCATTTTGCTTAAAGGCTGGCAGGTGGCAGTGCATCCTTAGGAATGGGCTATGGAAACGTGGCCACTGTAATTGCCATTTATCATTTGTTTGAGGGAGGGCAGGCGTCCCTTTTTCTTTTCTTCTTCCTCTTTCTTTTCACATTTCTTCCTTTTGATCTTTTTCTTTCCTTGCTTTTTCCTTCCTAATCCCAAAGAACTTTTTACATTCCTTCATTCACTTATGTAAAACAGTAATAATAATAAAAAGTGCTTCAGATCCTGGCTGCACGTGTTAAGTATAACAACATTTTTGGTTTATTCCTAAAGATGCTCTCTCTCCTCGTGGGCATTTGAAAAAGCTGACCTGCAAGGTCAGTAAGAGAGGCACCGAAATGAATCAAGCCATTTTGAAAAAAGCTGAAAGGAGAAGGAAATCTGAATTAACAATCTTGCTGATGCAAAGGGTATCAGCCAGCTAGCTCAGGAAATATGCATTGCTGGTCTTTGATAAAAGAGTAAAAACTTATCTGGTTTCTGCAGGAAGCCCGGATGAGACTGAACACGCTGCGGGAGAGGAGAAAAACGACGCTGATATCATTCGTGTGTTGTCTCACCTCAGGCAGGGAGGGCAGTCTCTGTTTCAGGGACCATAGACGGCTTCTTGGGCAGGATGATGGGACAGCCCAGCAGGATCTGCTGAAGCAGAGACCCCTTACCCTGCACTGCGGGCTCTGAGGAACTTTTTCGGCTTCGTTCCCAGCCCCAGCACTGGGTGGTGGGATAAGGAAGGTCCAGACTGTGAGCTGAAAGGGCCGTTAGGAGAAGGGCTGTAGAGCAAGGGCACTCCTGCTGCCCTCAGTCTAGCCCAGGGGGGCTGTGGGAAAGCAGAGGACTGAGCAGCTTCTGTCAGTGCCCCCAACGTACATGACTGCAGTGATACCCAAAAAAAAACCCTGTGCAGGTTTTAAGTCATCTGACTTCTCACCTTCCCCATCCTGGCTATAGCACAGGAAGCAAGTGCTCAACTGCTGGGATGGTAATTTGGAAAGGCAAAAGGAGACGGGGCAGCAGTTGAGGGCAAAAGAGCTCAAGGGCTGGCTGTGTAGGGAGGGAAGAAGACAGTGGTATCATTCACAAACAAGAAGGTGCTGGAAGAAAGTGAGGCACAAGCAGGTGAAGAAATGGCACACAACTACATGGCAAAACCAGAGGGGTGTCCAGAAGGAGAGGTGGAACCAGAACAGAAGCCCACAGCCTTGAGGAAGAGGCCACCCCCTCTTCCATGGGATGCTGAGCATGGATAGACAAGCTGGCACAGCACACAACTGCTTGAGACAGCAGCATGGCAGGAAGGGAGAAGGCAGGACAGGTATGGCTCCTCTACTGCAGGCAGTCTCTTCCCATCTCTCATCTGCACAGCCTTTTGCTGAAAGAGAGATTCACAGGGTGACTCTTGACCCCAGCACCACAGGAGCAAAACACCTTGTTTTTCAGGTCTGCTGCTGCCTCTAGCCGAGCCCTGACCATCTGCCTTTCCAGACAGAACTTTTTCCTCCCCGTACTCAGGGCGGGAGTGGAGGCTGGCCTCAGGAGCAGAGAGAACCCGCATTGACCTCCAGTCACAGTCACAACCCTACCCAAAGCTGCTGAGATCCCACTAGCCCTGCAGACCTGCTCTACCCTTGTCCGCACCAAACTCCAACAAAGCAAACTGTTGTCGCACTGTCGGTCTGTGACTGAACCCTCCCAGCCCTCTAGGAAGCCCTCCGCCTCCCCAGCCTGCCCCACAGCCCCCCCAGTTCCCCTCTAGCCCCAGAGCCCGCGGGGGAGCACCACCTGCTGCACTGCTCCCAGCCCACTACTGCCAAGCTGAGCTCTGCCACCCTGCCAAAACGCCTTCAGCCTCCTCTGGCTGCAAAATTTACTCTAGTCATTTATTTATTTATATATTAGGATTATTATTTCATCGCTGTTGCCTCTTGGTTATGGCTGTGAAAGTCCCTTAACCTTTAACTTCTCCATCTTTGTGCTGTGATGCGGGCTCACATTTCAGTGTTTTAAGTTATGAACCATTATCTTATTCCCTGGTTCTTCATTATGGTCCCGTTCCAAAACCAACGGAGTCTTTCCTCTGGCTGCAGTGCCTTCTGGATCAGACCCACAGCCCCGGCATGGCAGCATCTGGCACGTTGCTTGGTGGCGTGAGCAAGCTGCTATCCAAAGGGAGTTCAGAAGAAAATGGCCAATAATGTTTGAAGGCTGGGGCAGAGCGTTATGGAAGAGATCAGCAGTGGGAATTTAAAAATCACCATGAGGTAGAAAGCAACAGCTCCCTGAAGTGATTCAGATGTTCCTTGCAAGGAGATTTAAATGTGGATAGCACGGCTAAAAATACATCCAGCTTGGCTGAATAAGCGGCAGACCAGGTAAGAACAGAGGGAGAACTGGAATGAAATTTAGGACTAAACACCAAGAAAAAAAGAATCCCCAGACAGACCATTGCTTAGCTTCTGGAATACTCTCCAACAAAAATGAATGCCAAGCTATCAATTGGTATATTTAAATGCAGATTTGGCAAAGCACCAATAAATACTCTATTGGGAAAAATTCTACAGTGATGAGGCTATGGATGCTCTTACAAAGACTTTTTTCAGCCCTAGGCTTTGTGACTTTTAGGATACTAAATAGAAAAATGACAATCCTTCCCTCCTATGAGATAAAAACCAAAGGAGCCGTGCCAAATTACTGTACCATATATGCAAATATCTGAATGCAAATTATGTTGTTATCCTTGTCTATACTCCCAAGGAGCCATAGCATCTTTTAAGCTCTTTCTTCTTCACATACAGTGGATGTAGTCGTCCGTGACAAATTTGTGTTTTCTTTTCTGAGAAGTAATATACTGTATTCCTCAGTGGCAGAGAAGTGAATGGAGCTGCCATTTACAAAATTTAAATGTTTACACCCAGAGGGCAATTAAGTCAGTTTTATATGATAATGTTATAAATGAAATGCTAATAAGTACTGTAAATGGCCATGTAATCACATCCCGTCATTTGCCAATT
>VXBO01006798.1:545830-560626 GCA_013400135.1 Rhinoptilus africanus
GGGGGGAGGAAGCTGAAATCCAGCTGCAGAGCTGAAGATGACGTACTACTATAAATGAGCAAATGCAGGTACTCTGTAATGTGCAGCCCTGACAGTGGCATTTTATAGCAGGAATTCAATTTTCTAAGCAATGTCTGATTTCACCTTTTATTATCATGTCAGTAGTAATAATAATTTGCCCTGACACAGGCATTTTCTTCCAAGGATCACCAAGGGATTTATAAAGCTGAAAGTTGGGATTTCAAAGGAACTGGAGGCCATACCCACTACTTCATCAGCTGCACAGTACTCAGGGGTGGCTTTGCCTGGGCTCCAAAGCTAGGGTACGATGCCATGCTCTGGAAACTGCTTAGATGCTTTGTTGCGCAACTGTGTCCGAGTGAGCAGTCCTCAAGCAGAACTCATTTGCTGTACCCCAGTGCCTAAATGGTTTCCAGATGGTCCCTCTTTCTACCACCCTCAAGGGGCAAGTTTAGCCAGCTCTCAATAGCTATAGGGACTTACCTTCAGGAAGGGCTCAGACTCTTAAGTTTCAAGGGACTTCGGTGAAGCTTTTCTGAGTGTCGTAGGTTAAACAAATTCAGGCTGTGAACTCCTCTGCACATGAAACCTTCTGAAGACCCACCTCATGGAAAAGAGTGTTATCCACACATCGAACTATGGGGAGCTAATGTTGACCCCATTACACACACGGGTAAACAAAAAGCAAAGCACACATCTGACCTTTCTCCAAAACAAGCCCTTTCCCAAAGAGTCAGGTGGGAATCACTTCTGCTAGCACTACTCAGTTGCCACAAAAGCTGCTTGTCAATTCTGTGGCCAAAGGTCAGAATTTCACGTGGTCTGGGACAATTTGGAAGACAATATTTGGGAGACACAACTAAGCACAATTGTTGAATTACTGAGATGAGAATAATAGTATAATTCACCAAGCTAACAATTAAATGGATATATGTTACCATATCTATACAGCATGAGGTCTTAAGTAGAACAGAAAGCTACTTGTCTCAGTCCTGGGGCTCACCTATGGGAAGACACTGTTTCCCAAAGCCAGCACAGCCTGTGCAAAGCAACTGGCAGAGGATGGAGGGAAGGCCTTCCACACTGGTGCAGGATTGTGTGGTTCCACAACAGCGGCAGACAACATTTTTACACCAAAAAAATGCAGATTCAGGTGCTTTAGTGCCACCCTGTCTTTTTTGCTAGGGCAGCAAAAGAACTGACTTTTCATCATAAGGGGAACTGGATCAGGCACTTTAAGGCTATAATGCCTTCTTCAAGCTGCGAAAAGCCACATCAGATATCAGAATGCATAAAATTTGAAAATAATACCTCTGACATTCATTCTTTCAGCCTTTGAGCCCTTAAGGATCATGTTTTCAAAATCCTCTCCAGCACTAAAAAATATCAGAAACTTTCTAAACAAAGACCGAGAATCTCACTTATCATACAACTCCAGAAAATGAGACTTTTTTTCACACAAACAATAATCAGTAGACATACAGCAGCACAGAGCTGGCAAAACTGTCCATAGGTAAAGATTAGAAGCGAACAGGGAGCCTCACGTTCAGAGCTGCACCAGAAGACAGCGAGTGAAACTGGAATTACAACACTATCCCAAGAACTATACCAATTTTATATACTTACACTATTTCAAAAATTAAAGGCTTTCAGAGACTCAAGACAGTTTTGTATCTCAGAACCTAGGACAGGATAACAAAACTGACAATACCATCCTGTCATATTTCTCAGGCTGAACTAAACTATAGTACTTCTGACAGGGCTTTGCTAGCCAGACCCTGAATTTTCTGCATCGTCTTCATTTATGGGTATTGATCACGAGCACTGGCCAGAAGACTGCAGTAAGTATGCATAATAAACAAATATAACTACTGTATAGGAGAACATTACTTGACATTGATGGTAATTAGCAGGCAATTTCCATGCTTATATTTGGTTTGAATCACGACCATGAAACATTTTTTTTGTTCCCGTTGTGACAGACGAAGCATGACAGACAAAGCAACTCAAGAGCTTCACCTCTGACTCTGTGTAAAGAGACAAAAGTTCTACAATTCACTGTTCAAAGTATGTTGTTATGTTTTATACAGGTCATCAGCTTTGAAGAACAAGGTAACAAAGATTCTTAAAAAACCATAGAAATTACAAATCACGTTGGAGGAGTCCACCTGCCCAGCACCAGCACCCAGTGAGACGTTGGTACATAGTGGTCACAAAGCCTCACCTGTTTTACCAGCAACGGAATCAAATCTGCAGCACTTGTAGTCTGGATGAGTAAAAGGGTGAGCAGCCCTGTGGCAACCCAATGTTAAGTCTGAGATTGGTTTGGACCCTCACTGCCCCCATGAGCAGGGCAAAGGGAGGTGAAAAAGGTTTGAAATTCACCATTGCATGTTCCTGCACTCACACCCCAGGCACAGCTGAAGGCTGCCGGGTGTCTCAATTACCACCACTGACAGGTGGTGGTTTGAGCGCACATTTGATCTTCGGGATCTGCATCTGTCATGGTTTGGGCTGTCCTCAAACCAGGACAATAAAGAAAAGGAAATACCGGCACCACATTCATTACCTGACTTCACATGACCAAGCCTGCCAACATGACCAACCAATACACTCAATACGCTCCCCACTGGCACGCTTTGCTTACCTTCCTAGCCCAAACTCTGGCCGTATTTGTAATGAGGAGCACGCTCCACCACACACAGCCAAGGCTGCTTTAGCAGAACGCCCTTGGCTGGAGAGGAGCAAGTGTTTTGGAAGGCACCATCTCAGTGCTTTCCCTCCCTTGTGGTTTAACCCCAGCCAGCAACTAAGCACCACACAGCTGGTGGCTCATTCCCCACCCCTGGTGGGATGGGGGAAAGAATCAGAAGAGTAAAAGTGAGAAAACTCATGTGTTGAGATAAAGACAGTTTAATGAGTAAAGCAAAAGCCGTGCACACAAGCAAAGCAACACAAGGAATTCATTCACTACTTCCCTTCAGCAGGCAGGTGTTCAGCCGTCTCCAGGAAAGCAGGGCTCCATCACGCGTAAAACTTACTGGGGAAGACAAAATGCCATAACTCAGAACATCTCCCACTGCTGCCTTCTTCCCCCAGATTTCTATGCTGAGCATGATGTCACATGGTATGGAAAATCCTTTGGGTCAGCTGGGGTCAGCTGTCCCAGCTGTGTCCCCTCCAAAAGTCTTGTGCCCTCCCAGCCCACTCACTGGTGGGGCAGGGTGAGGAGCAGAAAAGGCCTTGAAAGCTTAGTGACAACCAAAACCGCCAGTGCGCTACCAACACCATTCTCATCTCAGATGCAAAACACAGCACTATACTAGCCGTTAGTAGGAAAGTCAACTCCATCCCAGCTGAAACCACAACACCTTCAGAGCAACTAACAGAAAAGACTAAGCCTACGAAGGAAAGGGGCAGCAGCCCACATCCATAGCCCCTGGCATCGCTTGAAGAAATACGCTGACAGCCAGAAGTTCATGGCTGCAGTTTCTGCTGGAGGGCTGCCTGTAGTGGACACATTAGGTACAGGCAAAGGTACAGGACAAGGAGCTTCAGTGTGTTGGATCTACCATGTGTAAAGCACTCTGGAGGTGAAATTCATGAACCAGAAATGGGAAACTTGCAGTGGCAAAGCTTCCCCCACATAATGTTTGCTCACTTCATACTGAGCAACAGATTTTTAAATTCTTCCTCCCACTGGAAAGCCAATTCCACACAGGAATTAAAAAATTCACTAACATTTCTTGTACAGTGTTTAATACCCACATTACTCTGTCAGTACGTGAACTTGTTTTCTACTTGAAAGATTTCCAATTTCCTCCTGCATAAAACACTAGTAAAGTTACAGGAGGAAGCAAATCCCAAGAGTTTGCCTGAGCTGTGTGTATCAGGAAAAAAACAACCAACAACATACTAAACAGGGAAGCCAAAAATCCAGCAGGGATATCAAACAAATGATTTGCTTAAGCAACAGAAGACAAATGGGAGGAAATTCAAACAGGTGAAAGGCATGATGCGCATGGATTCCCACAGCTAGGAAGAGTGTCTTAGCACCTCTTTCATGCAGGCAGGAAAACTGAGAAATTACTTCTGTAAAAATGATGTAGGAAGCATTCATGTCTGAACACGATTCGCAAATGAAATATGACTTATTCACAAGATGGGAGAGTTCCCTGCCTTTCACAGCCTCCCTCTGGTAGGCATCCAAACCCAGCTCGGGGCCCAAAGTCAAGCAAGCTGTCCCGGGTTAATGCGTCGCCAGGAAAGAGCCCGACCACTGAATTCAGTGAAATGGCTCAAACCAATGGCGCAGGGGTGAGACAAGAATCTGGCTCAGCATTCAATAGGGTTTTTTCTGCAATGTTAGCTGCAAGTAAAAGAAATAAAATTCGTAACACTCAGTTTTACTCACAAAAGGAAATAAATATGGCTCGAGACGCTCAATGAACAGAACTGTTACATAAAGAAATGCTATTCTACATACTGCCATCACTTTTCAAAATGCACATTTTTAATGGAACAATGCAGAAGAGCAAGATAC
The DNA here is from genome assembly GCA_013400135.1 of Rhinoptilus africanus. Taxonomy (NCBI): domain Eukaryota; kingdom Metazoa; phylum Chordata; class Aves; order Charadriiformes; family Glareolidae; genus Rhinoptilus; species Rhinoptilus africanus. The sequence goes on from VXBO01006798.1 coordinate 550,395, forward strand.
GCGTAATATGCAGAAAATGCATAACAGATTCATATTTTCAGTGGTTGAAGAACCCTTCAAAATTACCTCCATTTCTCCTGAACACAGTTCTAGAACAGCTAGGGAATATTTCCTGCACTCAGAACACATCTACATTCTTGTAACGCAGCCTGCTCTAGGTATAAGTGTCAGAAGAAGTTAAGGGGAGCAATTATAACTGAGCTCCACATAGCCAGTAGCCAAAGTACAAAAAAAAACCATGCATGACCACAGGGTTTTAGAATGAGGGGAGAAATATATTGTTTTTATTAAAACGCATTAGGATCTCATTTGTCTAATTCCCAGTTTAATGATGCAGCCCCTTGGCAGAAAAATAGCTTTTCCATTAGTTAACTTGATTCTGTTGAGGGTGGATTTTTTTCTAAAGAGAAAAGCTCTAACACCAAATTGATTTTTTCCTCTGTTCAAATGAACAAGCACAAACAGAAAGATTTTTTTTTTTTGTGGGAGTATTTTTATTGGAGGGATGGATTTTTGTCTGTTCTGTTTTGGGTAAAGGTTTTGTGAAATGGATCATCACTAATCTAAGTTACTTCTAATTGTAGGAGCCTATTTCCATGAAATTATTCCTGAGTGAAACGTGGCTTTATTTCAATGGAAAAATAACTGTTGAAATGCCTCATTTATTCCTATTGATTTGAAAAGCAGCCAAAAGATCATTGTCTTGAACCTTTTGCAAAATTTGTTACATAGCAGTAAGTTATTGACATAAACAGCCTCAATACTAAACTGCTAAAAATTTAACTCTAGGAAGGTATATTGAGCATTCTTTGACCAAAAAGAAAATCATGGAGTTGTGAAAGTTAAGATTTTATATACTTAGCTTTTCCTCTTCTAATTCCTCCTTAAATAATTTAATACATTATTTCTTTATGTTGTGTATTTAATGGGAGCAAATGCTAGAACACAATTTTCATCTCAAAATTAAGACATGATTTAAAGTTATCAGTAAAGGTATATAGAGTCACCTTTACTCTGGTTTTGAAGAAGCAGGGATGGCATAACTATTAACAGAGACAGAAAAGGAAGAAAACCAGGGAGTGTGGAGAAGGGTGTGAGGATGGAAGGAAACAGAGGGAGGAGCAGGGAAGATGGGGCAGGAGGAGCGGTGCTGTCAGCTAAGGAGATTTACCAAACCAGACGCAGAAGGTGGAGGTAAACAAGCAGTCTGAGCAAAAACAGCGTGCCAAGCCCCAGACACCCACCACCACCACCTCTTCACTCTGTTCCTAATGAGAGTTAACTTGCTGTGACATTACAGCATTCCTCACATTTTGACATAACAGTCAGGACCCGCTTTCTGCTCCATTTAACTAAATTCAAACACAGTTTTGCAAACTCACTCATTGGGAAATCTTTATATTTTCACACGTTTAGTTAGCTGCAATGGGGCAGAGATGAGATTAAAATTCCCACAAAGCAAACGTTTCTGAAAGATACAGCTGTTCAGAAGTACAACCCATTGTGGAGCTTCTTATCAAACTATTACGAGAAGTAGGTCACTGCAGCTCCAACTATTCAAATGTCACTCCTTCCTTCCAAGAATCAATCACTGCTAGGTCTCGGCTAATAAAAGGCAACTCTCCAGCAAAGCCAAAAAAAAAAAAAAAAGAGAGAAGCAATTTCCTAAAACATCAATGGCTCCTCATGAAAGCGGTACTGACTTTGCAGTATCTGCTCATAGATAATTGTTATAAGAAGTAGAAGGAGTGTAACTGTAAAGATATCTTTCTTCAAATAACTTCTGAGTTTCTCATACATCATTTAGCATTTAGGGAAGTCTGTTGGCTTGAGTCAGCTATCCCTATGATGTTTTTCTTTTTCCTTGTACAATACCCTCACTTTTATTCTTATGCATGTATTAAGTCCATGCTATCACACTGAGGCTTTTTGTTCTCTAAACCTTCACCTCCCACTATCTTACAAATAAAACAATATTCCTATCTCCTCTCATGTGGAGAGAGAGAGGTTGCTCCCTGCTTTGCAGAGGACATCAGATGATATTACCAGGTTTCTGCACTGTCCTGTTTCCCCCCTGCCATTCTTGCAGAGGACACCAAGAATATGAGAAAAATGTGAAAGGCAATAAGCTCGCATGTGCATCATCCGCTGCCTTTCTAGGTAGGGCAGACTAACGTAAGAAATGACAGCAAACCAGAAGTTTTTACCTGAAGTCCCCAAGGCTCTCTGTTTATATTCTAAGGAGCTCAGTGCTTGGCAGTTCCTTGCTGTGTGAAGTCCAGTGGTGACTCTAGTGAGCTTCTTTGCTACAACCATACCTGGTAGCACAGTAGAAATTTCTGTGAGTTGACTCTCTGTGTCAGGGCACGTGCAGTAACACTTTATCAGCCAAAAACTCATTACCATTCTGCTTTAAGTATATTCTTCCTCCTCGAGGTGCTCCACAACACTCTACAGACTTGCAGGTTAAAGAGGCCAAAGGTATTCTAATTGGCCCTGAAATTAATAAATAAATACGAGAGGGGAGAATAAGACGACTGCAGAAATGCTCTTCATGCTTTTTCCTGTCATCAGTGCTTGGCACTGAATTACCTCCCATTCTCTGTTCCAAGGTAAATACTGAGTGCTTTCTGTGCCCTCTGACATTACTATACACAGCCCTTCCTATACTGCCTGTCTTCATCCCTGTGCAGGGATGAATATATATATGGCAGCAGTACCCTTCAATGAGCTGAACCCCAGTGCTCCCAGTATCTGCTCGTGCTGCTCAACCAAAATCATATGAACAAAGGGCTGGCGAGCAGCTCAGGCACTTCAGCACAGACTTATAGTAAACTAATGTAAGCAAGACATCTGCCACACGACCTATGGGAGACACTGGTCTTCATGGAGTGGAAGCCAGAGTCCAGGCAGAACATTCCAACAGGTCTAAAATGTCACTAGGGGTATGTGTTTTGGCACCTGAAGGTCACCAGTAGTGACCACCCTTCAATATGAGTACAAGGGGATTACTGGTCTGACAGTTTTGAGATGCCACCTTCAACAGCTTCCTCTAAAGTTAAGGGAGCTTGGGCACTCGGTAAATCGTTTGAAAAATCAGGCCAGCACAAAGCAAAACTGCTTAAATCTCATATGTAAACAGTTAACTGAACTTTCTAATGGATACAGAGGCGCCTTCTGAGAATGAACTTTCTTTGCTTCTTTTGATAACTTCACAGGTAATGAGCCACAAGAACATAAAGCAGAGAAAACCAGCGGAGGCAAGACATAGTTACAGGAATTCAATCTGAAAAAGAAGAGTAAAAAAGCTACTGGAACCACTAGTCTTCCAGCAGTTTTGTTTTTAATCTATGTCACCGCAGCAACTCCAAAACAACACTAACCTAAGGGCAATGCTACATCCCGCTTGCCCTCAGGCTACCTGACCTGAAAACCCACGGCCAGGCCTGAGCTCTGAAAGAGGGAGGCAGGGCAGCGCCCGCACCCTGTGGCACAAGCACGGCAGCAAGAGCAGCAGCTCCCAGGTCTGCCACCGAGGGCACAGAAAGAGCCCCGGCAGCCCGCAGCCTGCCCTGCGCACAGCCACGTCAGCAAGGCATGCCTTGTTGTTAATAGAGACAAAGCACGTAGCTGGCAGATGATGGATAGCAGATGGTCAAAAATCCAAATGAAATATCTAATTAACTATCAATCTGCATTCATTGAGTGAGATCTGTCAAGGAACCCATGCTTGCCTGGACTGATAGGCATATTATGAAGTCCGAAATTACAGCCTTCAAACGCATCCCTTCAGATGTCAGTGCAGAAGTTTGGGCCTCGCTGCCTTGTAACACCCTCAGGACCATACAAGCATTCACTGCTATCTATATTTTATTTATTTCCCATACCCGCCTGCAAGCAGAGGGGAGCCAAACCCTGAGGATCTCAGACCAGGAGGTCACCAAAGCAAATGTGATTTTTTTTTTCTTTTCTTCTCACTTTTTGGTATTTGAGAGTTGCTTTCAACAGCTCCAACTCCAGCAGTGGCTTTCCAGCCTTTCCTCCAAGCCAGGGGGATCCCCACCTTGAAAACAGCTTACTTCAGGGCTACTTTTCCAAGGACAGGCCTGTGCATGAAGACATTCTAGGTGCAGACAGATAAGGATTTTTGGTTAAATAGATGCTGTTCACTTCAAAACTGCAAACTGCTTCCTAAATTGGTTTCCCCCTTTTCTGCAGAGAATAAGAATTTTTAATATGAAAGGAAACACATCTATTTGCACTTGCTGCTGTCTTTTTAACTGCTCAAACAGTACCCCTGAAAAAGCAACTTATTCCTTCTTGCCACCACCAAGAAGTTTATTACGTAGGCAACAAAGGACATCTGCTTGGCCTTTGTCCATTTAAAAAGCAAATAATGGTGCCATATTGTAAGAAAAAAATAATCTCATCACACTGCAGTACAACGTACAGCATTATAAAAGCAAAACATGATATTACTCTGCAGCACAAAGTCATTTTCTCAGAACTCATCTGGAAGAAGTGAAATGGCCTTGTTCAATACTCTAATGATTGACAGACATGATATAAAATACCAAGATGGATAATACAAGCTGCAGGGCTCTGATTTCTCCCACCATTCATGGGATGAGCTAGTCTCAACAGGAAAGAGGTATTGAGCTGTCACTGGAAACCGCAGGACAGCAGCTTCACATTAACAGAATTGCCTTTTAACAGAAGGCAAGAGATAAGGTCAAGAATTTCAGGTTATCTTTTTATGTACAGATATATGAATGCTTGATATGCTATGCGTTTTTATTTTTTAATGTTGATTTTTAATATCACTACTCCTACTGCTAGCTATGAAGTGTGACAACAGCGAAAGAAGTGTTTTCCCCAACTCTACTCCAAGAAACCGCCTCATAGTGCCAGTGCTATCACCAGTGCTAACATGAGCAGTTTCTGAGCTTACACTGACATCACTGACACCACGGCATTAAGTCTACTAACCTGAAGGATTCCCATTATGTGACGCCTCAGTAAATCTACTAACGTTACCATAAACTAACAGCAGCAGCTCCTAAGTCCCTCATGCTGGCTTGTATTGACTTGGAAACATGCTGCTTTCATGTTTCAGCACGACTGTTAAAATCTGATCGTAGCTGTGTATCAATCGTAATATTTGCTGCCCTAAGGTGTTACACCTTACTCCCTAGTCAGTAAAATAAACAAACTTCGAAGCATTTTCATCTGGGGCTATAATCCACCTAGCTGATGCATCCATACAGGGAAGGTGCTACAATACATCCTTAACAAATGCAGTCTGGATTCAGGACTATTATCTGGGCTTGAAACACTTCCAGCTTTCACTTGCAAAACTTCTTTTCATTCTTGCTTGTTAATCTTAATTCTCCCTCCTTCCTGCTATTCTGTCATTATACAACCCCAAATGCTATACATTCCCTCCCTTTGGGATCTGCTGTGAGAAAGATGCTCTAAAAGACACGAGTGACGTTCCAGCATAGCAGGAGGCATGCACTCTGCAGGTGTTTGTCCTCCCGATGCTCCAGGAGGAAGTTACGCACTAAGTTGGGCATGGGTTTATCTTTTAGGTATCTTTTGGTAGCTACCCCACATCAGGTATCTTACCCAGCCCTGGAAGCAGGTGAAGGTGGACAGTTACCACAGTGTAGTTCAAAAACTACAACTTTGTACCTTAGCTGTTCTCACAGTCGCTTACTCAAGGCAAATGCTACAATATCAGTAAATAATCCTTCCGTCGAGGATTGCACAGGCTTGTCTCAAGTCAGTGGGACTCAGCACGCAACCAGATGCCAGATCCTGCTGTCGAGGAGATGCATGAGTCCCAGCTAACTCATCTCCCCGACCTTCCTGTTGGGATATCAACCAAACCTGAACACCACCACCACCAGATCTGAACAGCTTCTGCCACATCAAAACGAGCAGACACTTGGCATTGAGTGGTGCGCTTTATGTCACAGGAATATCACCCTGTCTCCTTGATTTTAAAGTAGCATAACTCTTCACATGACTGAATGAATAACATGAGAGCAAACAAGTTGTTTTCTAAGCTCTCCACCCAACCTTCACAGCCCACGTGTTCTCTGTACTCTGTTACCCCACATTTATATTTCACTGGAAGAAACCCTGACCAGCCAAGTCACCCAATTACAATAAAATGCAGATAAAGCATGCTGTAAAGTCTAGGAAGACAGAAGAGATGTTTCAGCCAAGCTGGAAGGATACACAGATTTTTTCAAAGAAAAACCTATCCAGAAAGGCTACTTTGCTAATCCTGTCTTTCATTGCTACACCTTAGCAAATACTTAGTCAAGGATATCTTGCGAAAATCAACAGAGAAAAAAAAAATCAGATTGCTGTTTACTATTTTCCTCCATAGATACCTTTCCTACTGTTCCTAGGAGCTTTAAAAATAGCAGAGAAGCAGAAGCACTAACTGTAACAGACACTGGTGAGTTATAGCAGAGGTTAGAGGTTGAAGGACTTTGCTCTAGCAGTGCTGACAAAGGTATTGAAAGGTGAATATCAGAGAAGGAAAGAGGTTTCGGCGAGCTTCTGAGGTTGGAAACTAAAATTTCAAAGGAAAGAGAACCATGTACACCGTGAAACGAATGAAGCAGCACGCAGCTTACACAACAAAATTTACGTTTCTCTATAAAATATACCCTTTTCAATATTTCTTTCAGCAATTCAAATGGGAACTGTTTGTGAGGCAACTCTGTGAGAGCCTGGACTGCTTTTATCACGTTGAGTCAACAGACACAGACACCATTAGCTATTCTGTTGTATATTCACTGCCTGGTTACCATTGCAGAGGTGTTTCCCACAGGGGGACGCTGTTTCCAGACAGCACAAACAGCAGCAAAGTTCAGCTTCTTTGTCTGCAGGCAGGTAGAGACAAGTGACCTCCATACCCACCTTAAAAGAGACCCTTGGCAGCCTCAACACACCTATAAGCGGAATTAACCCAGTCAATCACAGAAACAAGAAGCAGGATATGTCTCTCGCCAGATTTCTTCCACCACAAAACTCATAAAACAATGAGACCAGCAAATAGCCTCTGCAGCGTCAGAGCAAACCTGTACAAATCATATGAGCAAACAGCTTAGGAAGTACCTAAGAGGGGTGCCCTCTGAGAACACAAGTATCTTGCTTGCTCTATTTTATTAACCATAGGGGGCCTCATGCTGGATTCACACCCAGGTAAATCAGAGTCTATCAGTGACATTTTTGCACAACCCCAGTCCATACCAGAGCAGACCAAAAAGCTACTGAAGCACACAGATTTCAGTTTATTTTAATTATGCGGGAAGGGCAAAAAATATTAGCATAAGGTTTTGCTGTTGATTAACATTCTTTGCTTCCTGTTAACGCCAGTATTTCTTCTCTCCAGTACGATGACAGGAGCAGAGCACAGTCAATATATTGAGCATCAAGATTTATTTGCTTAAGACTTACCCGGAGGAATAGTAAGTTTGACATTTACCAAAACAAGAACTCATTTTCTAGACTGTTAGTCAGCGTATACTTTCAGTACTGTAACCAGAGCTCCCCTGTGCCCTGTCCCAGGTAATGAGAAATTGAGAAAGCAACAGCCGCCTAAGAGAAGTTTGGCTTAATCACCCCGGCCCCAGGAAGGAGGGCACTGGCACTCAGAACCAGAAACACAGCTCGGGTAGACACAGCTCCCACAGGGTCAGGTTAGGCCAGGCTAGCTGGACAGAAGCAGAAGAGTTGCCTTCAAGGCAGGTTGAGGTCAGGAATGAGAAAAAGCAGGTGCCCCCCCCCAACCCAGGGAGCAGCAAGAATCATAGTCATGGGACAATAGAGAGGTTGCAGCACCAAGAAGTCCTAAAGAAGCAGGCAAGGTCAGAATAATGTCAGACACCCACTGTGGTGGAAAGCTGTATCAGCAATGATGCCAAGGATTAAGGCTCTGGCTTGAGTAGACAGGATTCAGGGAGAAGGGTAGGAATTAATGCGCAGAGCATGACCTCAGTTCAGTCTGTCAATTCAACCCAGGCATGTCCAGCAAGAGGCTGACCCAGAAGCAGTCTCCTAAGCTGGCAGACCAGAATCAACTGATTCAATCACACGACCGTCATCTCTTAAATCGCTTCCCTGCCTCAATCACTGGAAACTGTAACTTCCGTGGTAAAAGAGACAGGGCTCCACTAGACAGTAACCTCCTTTTCATGCATTGCTTGAAACTTCCCTGTTTTACTGTTTATCCTGTGCCTTGCAAAATGAGGCTCCATGGAAAATAAGAGCCTTTCCAAGGAAACACACCATGCTTGAGCATAGCTTCTTAGTGCTTTACTTTGTAACATTAGCCTTCAGTCAGGATTGGATTTCTGATGTAATTTCCTGATTAAAAATAAACAAATGAAACAACCTTCACTGTGTAGCATCATCATTGTCCCTATAATAATTGATCAGTAGAACATGAACCTTGAAATGGCAGCAACAATTTCTTTCATTTAAACAAACGGAGGAATGGTAGCCACTGCAGGCTGATGTGATGACTGGTGAATGGGAAACAGACTTCAACCACGAGCTTCATAGTTACTTGCAGGTGGCAACGCTCAGCCTCCTGGGTTGAATCCCAAGTGCTCTTCAACATTTGGAGGAATCATGCAGCAAGTGCTCTTGGAACACATTTCTGGGCACATAGAGGAGGCGGTGATGAATGGGAAAAGTAAGCATGGATTTACCAAGGGTAAAATGGTGTTTGACCAACCTGATAAATGACTGAATTTTGAATGAATGATTGAGTGCACAGCATGCATCATTCACCTCAACTTCAGCAAGGTTTCCACACGGTCTCCACAGCATTCTTCTATCCCGGTTAGAACACTGTGCTCTGGATGGGTGAACAGCTAGGTGGTAAAAATATTGTTGGATGATTGAGTTCAGAGAGTAGCGTCTTGAGTAAGTCATTGCCTACCTGGATACTAGCAACAAATAGAGTACTGCAGGAGCCTGCCTGGGACCTGTGCTGTTTAATACCTTTATCAATGACCTGGAGAATGTGACAGAGCACACTCTTGTCAAGTATGCAGATGACAGCAAGTTAGTGGGATCAGTTATACACTTAAGAGCAGGGCTGCCATTCAGAGGGACCTCGGCAGGCTGCAGGAATGGGCTGACAGGAACCTTGTGAAATTCAGCAAGCGCAACTTCAAAGTCCTCTACCTGAGTGGGAATAACCCCTGCGATGACACAGTTTTGGGACTGACTGGTTGAGGAGCAGCTCTGCTGAAAAGGACTTGGGAATCTTGGTCAGATCAGGGCTGCAGAGGAGCCAACAGTGGGCCCTGGCAGCAAGGCAGGTCAACAGTGACCTGGGCTATAACAGGAACATGGCTATTAGATCAAGGGGAGCAATTATCCCCCACTACTCACCACTTTTTAAACCGCATCTAGATACTGTGTCCTTTTTTGGTCCTCTGCTCATAGAAGGAAGACATTAATAAACTGGAAAAAGTCTGGTGGAGGACCACCAAGATTGCCAGAGGCTGGAGAACTTGCCCCGTGGGGAAAGTCTGAAAGAATGCGTTTTGTTCAGTCTGGAGAGAACTAATACGCCTAAAGAACTTGCAGATCTGAAAAATGCTAAGAAAAGAGAAAGGATCCTCATGAGATCATGTCAGTTCCTCTGTAAAGGATGAAAATTAGAGTAGTGACTGAAGAAGGACCAATTTCAAAACATGTCTGAGTTTAACTAATGTAAGAGCCAAGGCACAAGCCACACCCACAGATTTGGCCTGACAGACAAGAAACACCTTTATTAAATGCAATTAATTTAATAAAGGCTCCCAGGGAGAGGTTCTTATCTGAGCAGTATAGCAGGGCAGTCCTCCGCAAACACTGATAAAAGCTTTTCCCAGCTGACTGGGAAAAACCTTTATCTGCTGGTGGGAGAGCTCACCAAGCCCCTCTCCATCATTTATCAACACTCCTGGTCAACAGGGGAGGTACCAGATGGCTGGAGGGTGGCTAATGTGACCCCCATCTACAAGAAGAGTTGGAAGGAGGCTCCGGGGAACTACAGGCCTGTCAGCCTGACCTCAGTACCAGGGAAGATCCTGGAGAGGATCATCTTGAGTGAGCTCTCACGGCAAGTGCAGGGCAGCCAAGGGCCCAGGGCCAGCCAGCATGGGTTTAGGAAAGGGAGGTCCTGCTTAACCAACCTCATCTCTTTCTATGAC
>VXBO01006798.1:561025-581994 GCA_013400135.1 Rhinoptilus africanus
GATGGTGCCTCTGTACTCGGCACTGGTGAGGCCCCACCTCGAGTGCTGTGTTCAGCTCTGGGCCCCTCAGCACAAGAGGGACATTGAAGTGCTGGAGCGTGTCCGGAGAAGGGCTACCCAGCTGGTGAGGGGTCTGGAGACCAAGTCATACGAGGAGAGGCTGAGGGAACTGGGCATGTTTAGTTTGGAGAAGAGGAGGCTGAGGGGAGACCTCATCACCCTCTACAACTACCTGAAAGGAGGTTGCAGAGAGGTGGGTGTTGGCCTCTTCTCGCAGGTGAATAATGACAGGAGCAGAGGAAATGGTCTGAAGTTGCGTCAGGGGAGGTTTAAATTAGATCTTAGGAAGAATTACTTTACTGAGTAATTCCAGTGCCTGAGTAGTCAAGCACTGTAACAGCCTGCCCAGGGAGGTGGTTGAGTCACCATCCCCAGAGGTATTTGAGAAACATGTAGATTTGGTGCATCAGGGCATGCTCTAGGGGCAGAGATTGTAGGGGGTTTTTTTGGTGTGTGTATGGTTGGACTTAATGATCTCAAAGGTCCTTTCCAACCATGAAGATTCTGTGATTCTATGACTATGCTGACAACGTCAAAGTGTCACTGAAACAAAAAGCCTATTCCTACTGCAGCAGTGATCCATACAAGAGGACAGTACATGAGTGCTTAAGTTTTCACTCTGTCCACTTGTGATCCTGTTGCAGACTCGGTTTCAAAGCAGATTTCCCTAGGACGACACAGTCCTTCCTAGTTTATACTGCAGAGCCTGCGTTATGCGCTAACTGCCCAAGGGTGCACCAGACCAAGGAGAGACACATGGTTGCACCGTAGATACCATAAAACATTATCAATTCCCACCACATAACACATCCACTAGCCTTTGAAGCCCGGGTGACTGCAGACAGGGAATAAAGCTGTCTCTCTTCCTTTCAACCTGACATCTCGACAGCTCATTCTGCAGGGGCTGCTGCTCTCCCCCTCTCACTGCTCTGCCTTCGTTTGTGTAAGAAAACACAATCATCCAGAGAGAGGGTTACTTGGTGACTTGCCACTAACTCATACACTTCTGTTAGTGAGCAAGTCTGTGTGGGAGTTCACGTGTAGTAGAACAAGCTACTCAGCAGTGCCGATGTGCAGCAACCTAAGTGAAGAGCAAAAGCATTGCCAAGGCTATGCTCTTGCTTTGCCAAGTTACAAAGCACGTGCCGGGCGCTAACAGAGTCAGACCCACAGCCCAGGAGGCACCAGGAAACAACGGAGGGGCTGACTGGGAGCAGCGGTCCTGGCCACCCATTTCGTGGCTCCACCCATACTAGTTACAGTGCTGCAATGACAATGTGCAACCCACTGGTTGGCATTTAGGGGCGGCAGAGGGAGGGAAGCCTCGCAGGCGTTACTCCATCACATGGCATTGACTGAGCCGTGCGGCCCCTGACATCCAGAAGCAGGGCTTGACTCGGCAAGCAAGAGAGCAACTGTGAGCACAGGGCCAGCACTCGCCTCCTGGCCAGTCGTGGGCTCCAGAATCCATGCAAGCCGGCGCAGAATACACACCTGGTGAACATGCACTCTCGTATGCGCCAAATGAATCACCCAGTAGAGATCCCACGCTGAACTTCTGCCTTTGCGTTCATGTGCAATTAACATTTGAATTAACAGGATCATTATTTTTCTTCACTATAATCTAGAGAGGAAAAAATAAATCAGGAGTATCTGCTATATAAAGTAACCTGTAATCACAGTGATCAATCCAATTCAATAATTCTCCTTCATAAAGTTAAAAAAAAATCTGTGTTCTCAAAAACATTTTTAAAAGCCCGCTAAAACTATGCCTGCCCCTCAAAACAGCTGCTGAGCAGACAGATGTTACTGCCTGCTAAGAATAATAAAATTGACTGAACAGAGACAGACCTCAGCTTGACTCGAGAGACAAGGGATCAAAGCGCTGAGGGGAAAACTGTCATAAGAGCAGATATTGCCTCACCGACTCTGAACAGTACCTGTAATGGACAACATTCGACCTCTCCTTCCTCCTGATGGGAAATACAGTGCACTGCAGGCAGGCACACAGGGCTCTCACGATTCGTTCATGGTTGAAACCAGGCTGAAGCAAGCTCTTTTTTATTTTGTTCAAGCAAAACAAACAAGTTTGATAAATGCGCCTGAGAGACCTGGAGCCTAAACATAATCAAGCCAGTTCAGGATGTAAACAGAGAACGTGAAGCCTGCTCAGACTAGGACACTGTATGTCTGTTAACAGTCCCCATCTTAAGTGTCCAAAGCACTAAAGATTTCCCCTTTTAGCAGGGGGTTGCAAGTGAACTTGCAAAACATTTGAGCTATTGCTAAATGGTATTTCTTGGTTACAAGGACTGGTGTGGATCCTGCTTCAGCACAAAGTACTTGTCACACAACACCACGAAGTGCACAAAAGCAGAGGTTACAAATGTAGTATCAGCATTTGAAATCTGGCTGGCCAGCAACCTTTGTCACTTTGACAACAGTAATTATTTTACCTTCTTCACTAGACAAGTCACTTAAATGAACAGCTTTTCTGCCTTACATTTTCAATTTCACTATCTCAAGGATGTGTTTCCTAATTGTACAAACATATTCTTTTAAAGACTGGGAAAGAGTTAATTAACTAGTGAATAACAGAAAAATTGTAAAAACTTTTCAAAGGTGACATTATGGCAAAGAGCTGTGATAGAATCCTGAAACCACCAGTGTCTCAAGTCAGTCCAGTATCAGTCCAGCCACCAATGACTGCGCAGAGCTACTCTCTGCTCCCTCTTCCACCTCCACCCTACCTCTTTCTTCCTGAAGGCATGAGAAAGGTCCAGGTGGCACTGAAATAAAACCTGGAGGCAACCTGAGGAAGGACCAATTTGCCACACTTGGAATGTTTGCTATTTTATCACGATACTCCCACCTCCAGATGAAGAAATGAGTAGTTTAACAGGGCAAGGCTGCTTCTTCTGGCATATTTGTGGAGCCTAAGAGATATCAAGAGTAAGAAATACTGCCTGGCAAATGAACTGGGAAATGTGATTTACTTACAGGTTCCTTTGCCAAGACCTGTTTCTCAAACATCATCTGAATTTATCTTGAGCACTGGTGTGCATAGCTCCAGTCGGATATGTCATTTATTTCTTCCAAAGACAGGAACCCAGGAAGTGTTTTCACCTCTTTATAGATTTAGTAAATTCTACTGGATTTAGTTTCAGTTTCTTTCCAGACTGCCCCCCAACCCAAGTCAGAAACCTGAGAACATTTCAGTACATTGCGCTTACCTGCAGAAATCTGACCTCCATCCAAAAAGGGCACTGAAACACGTGTAATGGGCAAGCTTAATAGAAGCAATTTTATTAGCAGAGCCACTATTCTTTTAGTAATTCAATTTCACTTAGCGCCTGTGAGACCCCCATTATATATCTGGCCAGAGTTCCTTCATCCAAAGTACAAAGTGTCATCTTAATTCTGTATCTCAAGTGCCAGAAGTCCCTGCCCACTGTATGTAATTTCTGTTTCCAATCCATTCCCCCTTCCCTCTCACATCTAACATCCTGCCCTTCCAGAAGCAGGGTGTAGCCTTCATGCACACTCACCCAACTTCTACCTAACCTGCTTCTTGAAACTTGTGAGGTCACAAGTTATAGCCTCCACATGTTCCTAGATACCTGTATAGTTCTTTCACTGGGAAGGGGCACGTTTTTACAAATGCAGTCAGTCCTCTCCCTGCTAGAAATATTTGGGCAGCCTGGCTCAAGTTTTCACCTCCCTTGAAAACCAATCATGAAGCATTCCTGTGTCAGATCTGCAAATGAATAAGCCTGGGTTTAGACATCATTTTCCACCTGCAACTCTGCATGTTGCTTTGCCAAGGAGGAACGGGTATTCATCTCATTTCATGAATGATGGAGACAAACGTATTCAACCCATAGCAAGCTCAGTAATGACTCCTACAAATCACTGTGGGAATTCTGTTCACTAACTTAACTGGTGTGGGATAACCCTTTGGAACCTAATAATTTTCACATGAGGAAAAGTTACACAAAGAACATCATTTTATCTGGTTCTCCACAAACACATATCAATACAGAAATTTTAACTAACATAATAAAAACATTTGGCATATTACATTATTGGATAACTACTCCATGTTTATACTAAGCTAACCCAAGCCTCAAAGAGTTTGGTCAACAAGTCTTTATTAATTACCGTAAATTACTTTTCTCTATATAAAAAAACCCCAACTGTCTTTCCAGAAATACAGAGAAATCGAAATAGGACAAGTATGATACTACATCATCAGCTTTTGGTTTTTTGTTGTGGGGTATTTTTGCAACACCATTCACTTCTTTTCCCCCCTGCTGTTTTAACCAAATTATGAGATTCCTATTAGAAAAAGGGTCTCCCTTAGTCTCACAGACAAAAAGGCACAACAGTTTCTAGTAGCTGGCAAATTAAGCTGGGCACATTCACATTAGAAACAGTCTTTAAAAAGTACTAAAGACGGCAATTAACTGTTGCAACAACTTACTAAGGATGGTAATGGCTATCTCCATCACTGAAAACTTTCCGCTAAAGCTGCTGGTTATGAAGTAGTAATTACATTAATGGTATTTCCGTGGTTGTCTTTATGAGTAAATTAAAATAGATTATCTGAATTTATTTATCCCCAGGCTGTGATATAAATCTCCAGAGTTTATTGCCCTCCTGTAAAGGCCAGTAAGGCTATACTTAACATTAATTTATCCTATATATTGAAAGCTCTTACCAAAATGACTTTAAAAATATCATGTCCAGTTTTCATCTTTGTTGAATGAGGTCACTGAAAGCACGTACAAAACTCTTAACAGTTTGACAGGTGGAGGAAAACAGTTCAGACAAAGCATCCATTGTGAAATATTTCAAATAATTTTATTAAACGATTACGTTTTACATGCCATCAGACCTAACCCCTGAAGTGCAAAAATGTTTCTGAGGTATTAAGACTGGAGGAAAACAGGCACGGTATTGGTTGTTAGGGATACCACACTACAGCACAGTGGACTTTGTGAACAACAGGCCTTTATACAGCATTTGCAGAATCAGAGAAAACTGAGAACAAGTCTGTATTTGTCTTTAGTCTTGAGAGCCAAAAAGCCCTGATCATTAGCCAGTTGTGTCACATCCATGAAAACACAGACATGGTTAACACAGGACAATGATAAATATCAGTGAGGTGTTTCTAGGCCAGTATGTACAGTACATGAAAAACGAAATTTCACTGCTGTATGTGTGACCAAAATCCCAACTGTCTATCCAGTCCAGCTTAATATATGTTGTCTCTATGGTGGCCTCTAGAACCAGCATTTTTGCCTATTCTACACAGCTATGCCACTGCCCTGTGCTCCTGTTTGAGGGCACCTGGTCACTCATTCACTTCAGATAAGTCTGACATTTAAAAGACTAACTAGACTCAACAGTACAGTACTGCTTGTGGCCTGTTATCCTTCTAGTTGCGCTCTTCCCCTCATCCATGCAGTGAAGAAGTCTAATGGACATGGAAAATCTGGTAAAGAAATAAACGTTGATTTACAACTCTTCATGCAGAAAGGAAAGCCTCACCTGAGAACTGCAAAACTGGCCCTTACAAATTAGAATATTAATGAGAGTTTTACTCAATTGCCAAATTGTACTCCAAAAATAACTTTGTATGAGTGAAGTTTGGGCATTACTTGTTGAAGGAGTCAGGGGGGAAAGGAATGCCTTCCCCCTTGGAGCCATTCCCAGGCTTAGAATTCGACTAAAGGCTGTAGATGTGGCAATTCTGTGCAGAATTAACTTTCTGCTGAATATTAGTTACATGTAAAGCTCTCATTGATTCTCACTCAAGGATCTTCCTGGAAAAAGGTTTTTTCCACCACAAGAACTGCAGCATTGTTTCCTGGGACCAACTGCAGTTTGCCCTAAACTATTTGACTCCAAGATACCCAGCCAAATTATGTCCTTCACAGGACATCATGACAATTCAATGGAAGATATATCTAAGAAACATTTTTAAATTAATAATAAGCAAAAGTTATTTTTAGCCAAGACAGATGAAAATAAGTTCCTCCTGAGACACAATTGGTTTTTTTTCACATTTGTGAAAAATACCAGAACAAAATAGAAGTGATTCTTATCTTAGTAGGTGTTTATGAACGGATGAATGTTTCTGAATGTGTAAGGTTTTGTATAAGAATGGCATACTTGGAAAGGTTCTCACCTTCAGCATCTTCAGCTTTGAGACCTTACTGAGAAGCTGGAGACACGAGTTCTATTGTCAGCACACCCATGGGCATAATGTCATACAGTCTGATCACAAACACAATTGAGATTCTCATAATTTTCTAGCATTGTACCAATATCACTGCTGCTTACCTACACAACATCTAGCAAATCTACAAATACAGAATAGCTGGAAGAGAAGCTGGATACAGCTGGAGTGTTGCCTTAATATTATTTTTAATGGAATCATATTTCATGGACAAGAAAGGCAACCCCAAAGAAAAAGTGCAAGTAAATCACCACTTTCAGTTGAAAACTGGGTTTCGGATGCCACTGAAGACTGAACTGCTAGGCCACTTTCTGTGCAGAAGAGTTAGGGAACATATAAAAAAGAAAATGCTTGTGATTCCTAGGAAGACAACACCTGAAATCAGTGCACTGGTGACCGAGTTCAGCTGGAAAGGAGGTCCATTTGGATGAGCTGCAAGGAGAACAAAAATGCACAAATAAGAACTGGTTACAATCTCTCAGCAGTGCCAAACACTTCTTTCTTGCCCTTACAACACCCTATATACAGAATAATCACAATGAAGGGACTAAAACTGTACTTCAGAATGAACACCTGTCTACTTGGATAAAGCTTATCTAAGTATACTTTGAAAATAGTTATTAGTTCTTTCAATATCTATCATGCTGGGGGATAAAGATAGTGAGGATACTTCTAAGGCATAATCTCTCATATGCTAGTGACCAACCTTGACCTGTGCTATTTAAGGCAAGACTATAATGATCCAAGAAATACCAAGGCAGAGGTATAAGGATTTGTCAGCTAATCAAGTTAGTGGAAGGATTTCTTCCCTGATATCATTATCCACATCTCAATTCAAAGTGTATATAAATCCTTAGCAGCCATATCTGGTATCAGGTGTCTGAGCTACTCTAAGTTTGTCTGTACCACTTCACAGAAGGCTTCTTAAGATGTTTATGAATTCTCAGGTAAAAGTGGTAACGTATTTACTTATTTAGTGTAGCTCAACAAGCTGATCATAGACCATTTCCTGGATACTGGAATACACGTATCCAGCCTTTACCATGATTTCCATTAGGAGGGAAAAGAAAAAAAAGTAAAATATTTGAGTGGTAGGTGCTACGCAAAGCACCGATGTGTGTTTGTCATCACCAGTGCTGGAAAATGAGGTGAAATGACAACACAACTTCTACATGGCAAATCAGACTGCTCCTTCCAGAAGCAGCCACCTGCCCTCAACACCATCAATCCCTCTCCGCTTCACCAAAGCCAAAAAAAGTCAGCTCTGTTGATCAGGTTGCTCTTCCCTACTCAATACTGTGCTGGCTTCTGACCCAACTTGTCTTCACTACAGTAGTAATCCTACCTCACTCTATCTCTACACTTTCCACTGTGATAGCAACAGGCACAGAAAAGGTTGTTCTGGGATGGAAAGAGAGGGCTGCTGCTTTCATTGGATGGGAAGAAAAGGTAGCAGTTATTAACACAGCAAGCTGTGTGCAGCAAATGGAGAATTTGCTTTTTATCATTATTATTATTCTAATGATATCCATTGGTAGGAACACACCAGGGAGCAATTCATTACAGGGTGAACTTTGTTTCCATGCCAGAAAAGAAAGCTAGCTGCTTTTTATGTGGTCTAAATTAAGAAAAGAAGGCAACAAATAGTATTAGAGTGCAGAGGACAGGATACGTTGCTCGTGCCACTCAGTTCTTTTTTGAGCAAGTAAGAGGGGGAATAGCCCAATGTACTGCTTGGTTACCTTGACCATCCTTTCTTAGCCATTAGCTACTTCTTGTTACCAGCAGAGAACAGTAACAGACAGGCTGAAATAAGTCCTGCAAGTGCCCAAAAGAGAAGCACTCTAAAACTTAAGAGACCTGACCTCCCTGCAGCCTATTTCCTTCATGGCCCTAGCAGACCACAAGTTCTATCCCAGCTTCTCCATAGGCTTTTTGTATGGTTAAATGCCAGGAGAACAGGAGCTGAAGCAGAGCTCTTCTGACTTTGAGCTGTGAACTGAGCTGGACTGCACCATAACAACTATTTTGTTGCTATACTCCTGCATGGCACAAACAGATTTTACTGCTTAAGTATGATTTTGCATCTGGCAGTTGCAATGTTCCCTCACCCTCATGTGTCATAGCAGCAGATTTTAATTTCAATTCCATCATAGGAATTAGAAGTTGGTGGGGCTGGGTGCACAAATTAAACTGAGCATTCCAGATTCACCAATTACTTGCTTTATAGCATGTCAGTATTGACTCATTTAAATGACAAAAAGAAGCCAAAAAGAAAAAAAAAAACCACTCCAGTTTACGCACAGAACTCAATCACAGTGGTGAGTGGTTATCTCCTCAGTTCTGTCTCACTCAAACCCTCTGTATGTTTCTTCAAAGTCTGATTAACTTACCAAGCTGTGAATTGTTCGTTGGCGTCTCATCTGTATAAAACAAAAGTGAGATGCATTATATTTTACAAATACCTCTGCCTACCTCCCCCCTTCCTTGCAACAAAAAAGTCAACAGTCCTAGCTTTATTTTCAAAGCACATCAGCTACACTTGCAACATTGACTAGTAGCTTCTAACATCTCTGCTAGAATAAGGACAACAACATTAATTACATGACATTGTTTCATTTTTAATGTGAGCACACCAATATGAAGTTAATTAGTATTCGGGGGGGGAACCCCAAACAAAGAGAACACCACACATCAAAAAACCACACACCTTGATTTCTTAATTGAAAAATGTGGCCAGTTCTATTCTTTCCCTCAGTGAAAATACAATCATAAGCATAGTATTGTACACTATTCCCTTCGATGTTAATCATATTACAAGATCTCTATAGGAAAAAAAAAAATAACCTGAGTTTTTCCAAGGAAAAACACAACAGTGACCATAAATGATTACAAAAATGCCCTCTCCCCATGCTCACTTCTCTTGAAAGTTACACAATGGCATTATATTCAAGGAAACATTTGTATTTCTTCTTCAATTTTTAGTTTCTTATGATTGTCCATCTCAGAACTACGTTTCTTGTCTCTGTTTTTGCTTTTTTGTGCAACTTGTAAGCACAGCTCACGTATACATTTGTTTTGAGCAGCTGTCTTCTAAGTTTAAGTGAGTCATCCATCAAAAGCTACACAATTTCACCTTCAGAAGTAGGTGCCTGCTTTGTTCCTATATGCAGAGACCAAAGCATTTTCTTCTGTGTATGTCTCCTGTAATGACTTATTTTAGATTAATAAACAATAATAAAGTTTCTCTGAAAAGAACAAAATGTTAGAAATACACAGAAGGACCATTACTGCTTTGCGGTAGCACTGTTTAGTTCCTATCAAGGTAACTGCATAAACAGTTCTGTTGCCAGAACAACTGGTGACAAGACTAATGGAAAAAAACAAATAACTCAAGGCACCTCTGCAGACACCAGTGTGCACAGGAACAGCGGTGAGAGAGATGCACCACCAACCTAAATGTGGGAAGTGAGGGGTTGCACATCCATGCAACTGCAGACCTAACACTGGGGTATCTACTAGGGTGAGTCAGGTGCAGTAGGTATGATGGGCTCTGTACAAATGTATCTAAATCTGGACAGAGTTGGCCTTGAAAACAGCATAAGCGCCTCCATGCAACATCGCAACAGAATAAACCAGCACTGCACCCCGGCATTCCTCATCCAAAACGAGATAGTTCTGTTCACGTTCACTCATGACCTTCCCCTTTTCTTTCATATTCTTCATGAACCTCACATTTTTAATGCATTTATTTTCACAATGGGAAGGGCCAGTGGGAGGAAATACTAATTCCCTTTCTGCTCCAGAAGGAAAAGTGAAGTGTAAGTCAGATTGATTTGCCCAGTGCCACTCAAAAAATTTGTGGTAGAGTTCAGAACTGAATCCCGCATTTTTCAAGGTACTTCCCATCAACTCATCCTTCTCTCAGCAGGAATAGGGTGCTCCAACAGCATACTACGGAGATGCAGAAATATGTCTAATCTAAAAGGCTTTAACCATATATCTCAAGTAGAAGACACCTAAAAAGATATTATTTTCCTTTTTCAGCCTTATTCATGTTTTCATTTAAAAAAAAAACCTCAACAGTTGTCCTTTTTCTTTTATCCATTCTTTGGGGTCATTAAACACCCATGGACAGATCTTTGTTTGCTTGAAGTTATGCAGTATATAAAGGCAACTGGTGAGTATTTTTTTTAATTGTTAAAATAGCATTCAAAGCATTTGAATCATAAGCTTTATTACCTAATAAGGGTTGCTAATATAACAAGCTTTATTTAGTTTCCATTCCTTGCCTAAGGCAGCATTTCTCTAGCATACATGTTTGCCTGAACAAATCTGTCATTCATTCCCCATAAGTACTCAGGCATGTAACTTTGAAGTTAGTCCTTTTCGCTTTTTCTTGACTAATCAGATAGCAGCAACTCAATTGGGACTACGTACGATGCAGAACAAAAATAGCCATTTTCACTGCAGAAATGTTGCTTATAACAGAGAACATTTGTTCTAAAAATGGTCTCTTGCTAGATGGGTCCCAGTTCTGGAGGGTCAGTTGTTCTCTTTGTATATGTGGGCACAACCACTTTCCACATGCAGGAATTTCACCCTGGATTTAAAAAAGTAGATTTTGGCTCACTCTATTTAGAATTTACAATTTGGTTGTCCTATTTCTTTCTTATAGCTGAAGGCTAAACATAGCATGTATTAATTTTATGCAACAGATAGAAACCCACAGGTGAAGCTGTAAGAAATGGTGAATAGAAAGTGACAGTGAATATTCATTAGCTGTCCAAATTAAATTGCAACACTGAACACAGTACCTTAAATTCCATTATCTTCAGTGAAATCTGACAAAAAAAGAAGTCAACCCACTGAGTGCGGGCTTTTATAATAGCGTTATATGCATAACAGTATCCCACAGTGATTTTACTAGGGTAGTGAGGAAGCATGTGAGCCAAACAGAAATATTAGCCCAAACTTTCCACCAAAGGCTCTAACAGTGGGGGTTGGGTGGAGGGGGGTGGTGGGGAAATACCCATCAAACCTCATGGAGAATCCACACTTTCTTTAAGTCGTTGCAAATTTACATTAAACTGCAAAACATTTCCCCAGGTTTCTGAAATTCCAGCAGTCCATAGAAAAAGTTTGCTTGCTCCTACCACTCCTTGTAATGATGGGGCCAGCAGAGATTACAGCATTGCCAGAGGTGCTCTGAGGGCTCCAAGTTGTCCTCCCACCAGCATCTCTTCTTTCTCTGTTACTGCAAATCTGAGCGGTTAATCAAAACAATCACAGTTTCAGAGTGGAATGGAATTATTGCCCTTCTGCTCTTCCTGTTTTAACCTAAACTCTTTTATAAGCAATACCACAACTTTGATTTTATTTCTTAGTATGCATTAAATTGCTTTGCAATAAAACCAGATGCAATATTCTCTAGAAGTATAAATGCCTGGCTTCCCATTGTATTTTGCCTCACTTCGTTTACAGAACTACATTGCTGTTGTGTACAAGATCCATCTTATAGTGCATTAAATTTTCAGTAGTTAATTTCCCAAAGCTTTGTTTACAGATAGTTTTCCCCAAGGAATGTGTTCTGCTTGACTAGGGATAGACAACATGCTACAATCCCTATTCTAGCAAGCTTGTCAAGTTAAAGTTCACACATTTTTCATGGAGTTCTAAATAGCAACAACCCACATTAAAATAATCCCCAGCACTTTTATCTGAAATCCACCTTTAACATCTCTAACTTATGATCTACTTTAATCTTGGGTACTCAAGTTTACTTCAACCCAAAGCATTTCTTTAATTTCAACTTCTTGTGAAATAAATTCAAAAACCTCATAACACAGATTCTCAGTAGAAACAATGAATTATTTAGAAGTGTAACATAAAAGTATAAAATAATACACAAGATAACAGTTTTATACTGAACTGATAGTATTTTAAAATTCTGAATGGAAAGACATTCAACAGGAAATGATACTGCATTTTGAGGATATCAACATAGAATATTCTGTGTTTATCTGTTTATTTAAATGTTTCCATTTTCAAAATATATTTGTTGCTCTGATGCTCCTAAAATGAAATATTTTTTTAATTGATACAACTTCATGAAATTCAAAATAGCAGTTTGCAAACTATAAGGGGGGTGGTAATAAACTATAGGGGATGTAGTAAGTTGGATTTTTTTCACTATCAGAAACTCTTACAAATTTTCCTTGTCAGTATAACTGAGCTTACTATAGGTTTAAGTTTTCCATAAATTCAATTCTAAGATATTTATATTGATCCACTGTGACTGTGGATACCTTGGTTTCTTAGATGCTATGCTAAAAATATCATCTCCGAAACTGTCTCAGAGTTGTTACTTTTAAAAATGAATTAAGGACCAAAAGGCAAAGAGGTCGTTTCTCACATGTTCAACAACCTGTGTTTTGCAGATTTAGTATTATTCTATCTTGAAGTGACAATATTCATTGCCCTATTCTTCATCAGTTGTTTTACTTTCCTTCAGACACAAAAAACATTATTACTTCAGACTCTACAAGTCACCTTCATTCTGCACCATCCAAACCTCCATACCATTTGGATGCAGAATAACTCCTTTTTTATATCCAGATAATTAATAGCAACTTCCATCCACAGACACTTACTGGCACAAGAAAGGGACAGTCATCTGCTCTGCACAGCTTTGTCACACAGTGAAGGAAGACTGTAGACATCTTCTGGTTCTTGTGCTTCACAAAGCGAAACACCTCAAAGGAAAACCGGCCCATTTGGCTCTTGCCATTTTCAATTATAGTTGTCTGTGGGTCCTTGTCACAGCTAGTTTTTGTAGAAAAGATTAAAACTAGGATGAGCAGCTGTATAATTAGAATTTTGAAGCTCTTAGCTGAGTATAAGACAACTTAAGCTGCAAGTTCAGTGTTTTACCTCCTTGAAATGAACACAGTGCCCTAATGTCCAACACGGGCAGCCACAATTTGCCTGCTAGGCTACACAGTCCTGTGCTGAAATGCCTTCCTATAACACCATTATGTTTTGTTTCGCAGCATCACAGTGATAACCAAAGTACCATTTAATTCCTGTGCCAGAAGAAACTTGAGACCTGAAGCAAAAAAGTAAATCAGGTATGCTAACCGGTATAGACAGGTAACTCCAAATGAAGACAGTATCTCTCCAGCAACTGTCGCTGATAAAATTTAATCAGAGATACTGCCAAGGTGTTTTTCAAAGTTCCAATTCAAGTGTTATTACTGGGAGTAGCAGCAGGAGCATCTATTTATCTTTAATCATTTGCTTAACTGCTTTTCTGAACTGGAGTCTATGATGTTTTATATCACTGTCATTCACCAGAAGGTACCATTGGTAAAACAAAGGCCAGTTTAGCCATTCAGTTTGTGTGTTTATGGTATCTCTAGTAGAGGTGGTTTAGATATATGCTTCTCTACCTTCATAATTCTTATGACTTTGCACTTGCTTCTATGTTTATGTTCACAAACAAGATAAGTCCTGACACACTACTTGTAAGCACAGCCCTTGGCCCTCACTGCTAATACTGCTTAGACTTTCTAGACAGTTTAGAACACCACTACCAGAGAGATTTATAACTGTTTTTTAAAGGAAGAACCCAAAAAGCACTGGGTTTGCACAGAATTTACCTGAAAAAAAGATCATATCGAAGATCATCACTAGGATTACCAGATGGTGTGGTGTAACAGTAGTCCATCAAAACATTCCACCTGCACAGGGAGCAAAGTGATAGATGAGGGGAACTGGCAACGTAAGAGTAGGGGTGGAGAGTGAGTGAGATAACTCCAAGTGAGATTAAAACCAGTACAGGCAAGTGTACAAACTGATAATGCAGGCTGTTAAATTAAAGCTGAGTTACTACATCTAACAGGTCATGTACAAGTCATCCTACATTCCCAATATATCACCTGTTTCTTCCCACAACTTAAAACGAAACGGCACACCATAGCAGCAGAATTGTATTTTTAAAAAATCTCTTTTTTTCATGCAGGTTAGCCACCATACCAACACACATTGTGTACCTCCTCTCAGAAGTCACGGCCACAAGGGACTAGAAATCAAAACCATTCCACTTTTAAAAGCTGAGGGCAATGATTATCAAACACCAACTATTATTTTAACATAGAAAAGGCTATAAGAAAAGACAGTTGCTTCTAAATCAGAAAAATTTGCAACACCAAGAGCTGAATAGCAAGCAAGACAAGAAATAACATCCTTTATAGTACCTGCCATCAAGGTTGGTTGCTCTTACAGCTGCATATATTTTGGTTTTCAAAGGTAAACCTGTACTTGGAATAAGAAGCTGCTGGCTGTAGGATGAATCCTGGAGAAAAAAAAAAAAAGAAAAAAACAAAACAAAACCACAATATTGCCTCAGTGTACCAGAAAGCCCACTGTAACAACTCATCTGCATCCACAGACTGAACTCCTTATCTAATATTTTTGACCTTTCTATGTAGGACAGTCATTAACTTTGTCTTCCATAAGGGAAGCAAAAAGCGGTGCCAGAGCATTTGCCTACAAGTTTGTCTGTAAAGATCAATAAAACTTGACGGGCCTTATCTTATGCAATTATTTTGCGGAATCTATTTATGATTTTATGAAGTGGTTGGATTGGTGATTAAAGAAAAGGTATCATTCATTGACACCCCAATATCTCTCCAACCGCCTACAAGCAAACATAGCAGCTACTGTGGTTTTCTAAAGGAGAAGCTTAAATAGGGTTGTCACAGTGCACCCCTTCCGAGGAAAGGCTGTTAAGGTTATTATGTGATTTAGCAGACACAGCGATGCCACCAGGCTTCATATATCTTAAGCTGCAGTCTGGGAGAACAGCACATTCTATTATCCAAAAATGTAGTTTCTATGGAAGTTGGCTTGTTGAAGGCCCTAAGTAACAAAAATTTTCATTTAAATTCTAATATTTCAAAAATGCTGTTTCAACAAAGCTGTATAGAACATAAAAGTTGAGAATTCCCCATATAGTACTATATAGATATAGCTGTTTTACTGGTTTCTTGTTCAAAGGCAGAACCATTAATGTCACTCTAGCAACAACGCCATGAAACAGATCTGAGTGACAGACATTAATTCAGCATATCAGAACGTGCTTACCGGTAATGTCACTTATGTCAAATCGGTTGCTAATCCAAAAAGCACAGGGACTTAGCATGTTGAGACCTCTTGTGAGAGGCTGACACACTCAATACATAAGAAAAATTTTGTTAAACAGAATTTTGACTGGGTTCAATGTGGCAAGCAAGACTAAGAGCAGCAGCTGATAGCAACAAGAAGGATTAAGCATATAGAGTATTTTTTCAGAGGAAACAATGCCAAAATTCACAGCATGCCCAATATTCAATCTCTGCAGCATCAGAGGCCTCAGGACGTATACATGCACAGACAGACCAGCTATGTGACATACATAAAGTAACTCCTTGAAGATCTATTCCAGTGAGATCAAGTAAGTTTGCCTTCTTTAAAATTAATTATACATTTCTCTAATACCTAGCTCTGTCACATTTTGCAATGATTAAAACGTCTAGATCAAGTCCATCACTATTACATTCCATAGTTATTCTTTTTTTCTAAAAGAGTATTTTTTGTTCATTTAGACACATATTTACAGGAAGGCCTCAAAGCACATAGCCACTTAGGCTCTGTAAAAGCCTATTACGCATTCTACTACTAAAGCTGAGTCTATAATAATGGCTCCTCTTGTCTTTCCTAATGCTAACACATGCTAACACCACAAAGTAAATGTAAAGTATCAGCTTGTGAGGGAAGATGGAAGTACGCTGAGCAGATGAAGAGTCAATGTTAGGAAATAACATTACAGCTAAAGTTTGAAAGTACGGCTGGCTGCTCGCAGTCAAGAGCCACATCTGTACAGAACCCTTCACCAATGCCAAGGGTGAACAGGAGCCTCAAGGCCCCTCCCAAAACCAGAACTCCTGAACAGAGAACAAGTCACAGGATCAGAGCTCACAAGACCAGGGGTGTCCCAAGAGGCACCCCCAACCAGGCAGTCTTCAGGCAATGCACAAGCTGTCTGTGTATGCACCCAGCCCTAGAATGTGAACCCAAAGAGCATATCCATCACTTGAATCTGCCAGACTTCACAGTATTATTCATGCTAGTGTTACTTACTAGAGTAATACAACTGAAATCAGAAGTATAAGACATCACTTGTCATGATCACCTTGTAAACTCAGTGAGGTAGGGATGACAAAAGCCCAGCTTGGCATGTGGTATTTGAGGAAAAAACGTGATCAGTACAAGCATTAATAGTATTTATTCCTGACTATGCACAGAACTGGGCACTGAAAGGTAGCAGAAGTGTGATGGTCAATGCTTGTCTTGACTGAGAACTTTGGCTACCCTCACTCTGCCTAATCATTTTGGTCACAGGTTTATTTAAAAATGAGAGAAGTATAATTCAGTCTCAGTTTCTCTGAGGAAACAGCCTCAAGTTGTGCCAGTGAAGGTGTAGACTGGATATTAGGAAAAATTTTTACACTGAAAGGCTTATTAAGCATTGAAATAGGCTGCCCAGGGAAGTGGTTGAGGCACCATCCCTGGAGGTATTCAAAAGATGGGTAGACATGGTGCTCAGAGATATGGTTTAGTGATGTTTTTTGTCAGTCAGGTTGATGGTTGGACTATGTGATCTGAAAGGTCCCTTCCAACCTAGGCAATTCTATGATTCTATAATCTTCATTTTAACAGATTATAGCTTGTTATTTGGAGGTCTGCTCTGTCAAACAAATGTGATTTTTTTCTAAGCCTGCCTTTGGAAAATGTCCTGTTACAATATTTATAGCTCATTATGTTCAAAGCATAAAGCATTGACTTTTAAATCAGTTCTATGAATTATAACTCACCGTCATGATGGCATGAATAATAATGCAAAAAAATCAGATTCATAATTTACAAAAATGTTGCTTGATAGATTGAAAAATTGATATTTAAATCAGGTATTTAAAATGTATGAATAAAAATTTTAATCAACATGAAAATATCATTTCAGGGATTAATGTTGTTAAGTAGAGGTGAGTGGATTTTTCACATTTTACTGTCACCATCCGTATTTATATAGTAAAAGCTTATACAATAATGGATATTCAAGTTATCTAAAACATATGGAAGAAGTGTGAGTTTAAAGTTATTAAAATTAACCCTTGAGATCTTGAAAGTTCACACCATGAGGCCATAAAGTACAGTGAGCTATATATTTGGAACAAACCTACATCCCTCACTACAATTACAGATGATCAAAACATTCTGATGAGCTTGAATATAAAAATATCCCAGTAAAAGTGATACAGTTTAT
Organism: Rhinoptilus africanus; assembly: GCA_013400135.1. Taxonomy (NCBI): domain Eukaryota; kingdom Metazoa; phylum Chordata; class Aves; order Charadriiformes; family Glareolidae; genus Rhinoptilus; species Rhinoptilus africanus. The sequence continues at coordinate 578,695 of VXBO01006798.1, forward strand.
TGCTAAGGAAACAGGTCTAAAATATTTTTACAGAATTCAGCTGAGTATTCCCTGTATCAGTATAATGTACCTATACACATACACACAGAGAAATATACATACACGCCTAATAAATGAAAACGCAAGTATGCACTCTGGAGTATGATTGTTATTAAAATACAACTGATTATTAACATGTCACTACAACCTGAAAGCCAGAGCTGTAAACTGAGGAACTGTATAAGCACAGGACAAAAAGACTGTGTGTGTCCTCAAAGACCAACCCTGTAAATACAAGACAACAGGTACATGCAAATGAAAAGGACAAGGGAACTCAGAGATGAAAGATGCCTGGATAAAAGGCCTGGTTCTTCATGGGAGGAGTGGGAAGGGAACAGCAAATAATGAAGAGGAGTCTGTACTAGCTCTCTAATCCAGTTTACACCCTCATAGTGCAGAGATGGATTTAGTGCAGGTCATACTACTGTGTTTTATACTCACATTGTAAAGCAACAAATTCAAAGTGCTGATAAAGGTACCGTTGTTCTCTCTTACAGAAATAGCAGCTGATGACCTGCAACATAACCACAAACCAAAAACCATCATGAAGAAAGTTACCTTATTTTTACTTTATTTATTTTAAGTTTACATACTTCTGGGTTTTTTATCTTTAAAAAAAAAAAAAAACAACAAACCTTGAGTTGTGTTACAAGGAGTTAATTTATGCATTTGGGTTAAACTTCAGAAATAGGAATTTATAGTGGAAACACCGACAGAACCTTAACTATGCAGAAAGCAATGGATATTGTTGAAAACATAAATCAGAAAAATAATTAGCAGAAAGACAAAGTGACAAAAAGGAACCCACTTTTCATGACGTGCAAGGTTTACTCATTGAAATATATTCTCTTGCATTCTGTATTCACATGCTTATGACTTATTTCATAAAGAATTTTCCTTTTTTTGCTGCTACCATTTTGCCATCAGAACATCTGAATTTTAAGGGAAGTTTTACGTTATTCTATGGCTCTCTTCATAAACCATCATACAATGATGTTACAGAATTTTATTTTCCTTTGCATCATCTCTTCTTTCAGTGCTTTTTCTTTTCCCTTTAACTCTTGCACAGCTAAAAAACGCTACGTTGACAATACTGCTATGGTTTGCATATATCTAGGTGTATATGCATATATACGCATACAGGTGGGCTTACATAAACAAGGGAATGAAACACACAGAAAACTACACTTACGAAGCAAGCTGGGTGTTGTTAACCAAGTACTCCAGTGGATAGCTACAGCTAAATTTGTACAGAAGCCCAGGCAAATAGCTGATAATCGTTGGCGGGTCTGGTGTATCGATATAGCCTGAAACATTACCTATCTGTACCACTGAGGTATTTCCATAAGCATTGATACCTCGAGCTGAGGATACCTATTGAGGGAGACAGAAAATATTTTCAGAAAATTAACTGTGGAACAAAAGACACCTAAGGACAGTGATGCTTTAGCCCGTAACTTAGAGATATCTTCATGGAATCCTTCAAAAAAATCAATCCCTGTTCATAAAACACAGACTTGAGCAACATTTGAAAAGAACTGATGAGTCTTGGAAGCAATTTTTTTTGGTAGGTACTTTTTTTCCGAGCATTTCCAGTGAATTCATGTGACTTACTGGGAAAAGCTGAAGGAACTTCTCTATTACAGTTTTAAAAGCCATCAGCTTAAAATGAGCTTCCATATGCACTAATAAAGTCAACATAAAATCAATTTTAATCACAGAAACAAAACTCTGTCACTCTTGAGCTTTGTTTTTGACACATCAAAACCAAGGTACTTTATAAGACACAAGTCAAATAGCTGAACTTTGAGTCCTTGTTTTTGTCTACATTATACATCTCAATCTAAATTATAAACTTCATGCAAAGAAACACTGTCAGAAACGCAAGAGCTGAAAATACAACCTTAATACCAATGCAACCTTAATTCAGTTCCTGGGCATGTGCTATCCTGTGTTGCTCAGGCTCACAGAGTGTGCAGAGCCAGCAATAACCTGCAGCTCTCCAGAAGACTGAAGGACACTCTTTCCTCCCAGTAGCAGCCCACCCTTCTCCACCTGTAGTTATTGATCTGAATAAGGGGGTGCTTTGAAAGCAGCAGATGAGTGTCACAAATTACTTTCTCAGGAGGAACATACACAATAAGAACAATTAACATGGCACTGGACTTCCACTATAGCATCTCTTTTGTATACCTGTATTAGCAAAACAGATGCTTTCTATAGCTTTAGAGTACACAGTCTCTTAAGAAAATATTTCATTACAGAAGAATCATCATCAGGCACATGTGAGTTGTAACATTTTGCACTAAGTATCACAGCATACGCAGCAGGTATTCCTTTGGCTGCAGAAAAAACAACTAGAAGACAGATGCGGCCAAACACTTTGCCAATAGTATACCTAATCATTTTCTAAACGGCATGAAAATTATGATAATATGCAGATGACACTAAACTAGCCGGGAGTGTTGATCTGCTGGAGGGTAGGTTGGCTCTGCAGAGGGATCTGAACAGGCTGGATCGATGGGCTGAGGCCAATGGCATGANTAGATTGGATATCAGGAAACATTTTTTCACTGAAAGGGTTCTTAAACATTGGAACAGGCTGCCCAGGGAGGTGGTGGATTCACCATCCCTGGAGGTGTTTAAGAAAAGGGTAGATGTGGTACTGAGGGACATGGTTTAGAAGTGATTTTTGTCACGGTAGGGTAATGGTTGGACTTGATGATCTTAAAGGTCCCTTCCAACCTCACTGATTCTATGGTTCTATGATAATCAAATTTCCTAGGATCTATTCCTTGCCTAAAAAACACAGCCTAGAGCACTAAGGTTAGTATAGCCAACTACAGCTCTGTTTACATTCCTCACAACCCCAGCCCCAAAAAATAAGAAGTTGTGTCTGCTACATTACAGACCTGGGTTTTATTTGAATTCTGCCTAAACTGTTGTCCTTACTTTTATTGAAAATTAGTTTGAAGGTCTTTGCTGTGAAACACAGCCAAGAAATTCATGGGATTGTTCTACTCCAGTGTGGGGTACATGATAAGAAATGCTCCCTGCTCCTTTATCCTCTTTGTTTGTAGCACAGCATGCATAAACCGAGAGGGGATGAGGGGAATTTTTTGGTTATATTTTTAGCAGCTGCTGCTTGGTATCCTGTACAGCCTTGTGGGGGGCTTCATGGGGAGCTGTAATTATTTGGACTTACCAGACTGTTGGGCTTTTTTGGTTTTTGGTTGGGTTTTTTTTTTTTTTGGTTGTTGT
>VXBO01006798.1:582533-642727 GCA_013400135.1 Rhinoptilus africanus
TTTTTGGTTGGGTTTTTTTTTTTTTTGGTTGTTGCTTGTTATTGTGTTTTGTTGGGGTTTTTTTTTAGACATCAAGTTTTTACAATTATAATCAAATAGCAAGTTCAGAGAGTTTACAATGTGACCGACTCCACAGGAAAAGCAAATAGTTGTTTCCTGGCAAATTCTTCTACTGCGAGTCATGGAGGTGCTATAGCTTTTCAGAGAAAATGGGAAAAGAGAACCTTGAACTTGCTGAACTGTTTTTTATTGAAATCTTAAAACAAAACTCAGCCTGAGGCAAATAGGTGACAGAGCACATTGAACATTTCAGCTCAGTTTCACAAAATTATTAGCAACAGAAAACAGAGGGCTTGTTATAAAAACTGACAGGTATCAAGTTCAAGTTTGAATTCCAGACAGAATACAAGCCTTAAAAAATAATAGATTTTTACACTTGTTTTTGTAAGTTATTCATAGATACTGTCATACAAGCAAACTGTACAACTCTCCTCTCCCTTGGTTGGGAAGGTTTGAGACCTGACTTCCCCACCCCATCCCTTCAGAGGGAGATAGATTCATTGAAGAAAATGAAATTATAGTGTTACCAAACAGACTTCAAAGTCAGCTCCTAGATCAGATTTTGGTTCCAAAATCTCACCCATAGCTAAGGGTTAGATTCAGTCATTAACTGTACAAAGATGTGCATTATCCATGCATGAAACAATAACATTAAAATGTAGGCACTGAAGTCTGAAGTCACACCACCAGGCAAAACACCATAGCACAGCGTGGCTGTGCACTAAGAGATCAGAGCTGAACATACAAATCTGAACTTCAGTCCCACATCTTGACTTTTTTGTCATTAATTGAGTGCATCGGTTAGATGTCCGTGTGTGTGTCAAACATTCAAAATTTGCTTGAAAACTTCAGTTTCTTGCCATGCAGTTCCATATTGAGCTGAGGTCTTCCAAGGAAGTACAGGACCTCTAGGCACTGCTAGGAGAGGTGTTTATGGTTGTTTGAGCCTTCTAGCCAGACTATCACCCTGAGACATTCAGCCACTGACTTATTGCAGAACACATAAGATCAGTCAATCAGTCAACAAGCCCTTCTCATATGAGAGCACAGAAGTAGGTACCCAGACTCTAATCTATCTAACCCACTATTAAAATATTTTACTTTAATTTTCCAAGTGGGTATTTGAAAAGTTTCAGCAAAATTTAAGGCGCGTTCAGCAAGAGTTTTAAAAATGGCTTGGAAAAATCTCCTTTTTCCACCGAAAAAATTATTATAATGAAAAATATACTTTCTCAGAGGACAAATGTGTGTCCCACCACATTTTCTCATTAGTAATCAAGATCATAAATTACCAACTTTATCTGGTTTTCTTTGATGCATGCAATATATTGCTAGCTGGGCAAGACAATGTAAACATTATCTGTAAAAGATACAATGCTGTCAAGGCCATTCACTTGATCCTATGCATAAACAGCCATGCTACAATTTCACCTTGACCTTGTCTTACCACTAAAGTGTTTCCACAGGATTCCAAAGTACTCAGATTGATGATGAAAATGACCACTGCCGGAAAGGTGTTGTTATTGATGAAACCTCTGCAGTGGGCATCCCCATGTTTCCCATTCAGTGCCAGATCTGTCTCAGAATAACCAGAGAAAAGAACTGTGCAAAAATTTATCTTCATAGTAATTGTCTGTACTCCACAGAAAACATTGATATCTCGTTCAGCTGAAAAAAAAAAAAAAAAACAGGGAAAGACAACATAAGATGATGTATTTCAACTAATCTCCATATAATTATTGTAGCAGTTAGTCTAGCGTTGTAAATTCTGATCAAATCAATTTTTAGACCCTAGTCACGGCAAAATATTGGAATATAAAGGTCAGAATTGAATTATTCCAAAGAACAGATTTGTCTCTACAACTTCACTAAAGAGAAAACAGGAATTAATATGGTAACATAGTCTACTACATGACAAAACCATTATTACAAAATTCCCCAGCAAACTTTCAGTAGCACATTCATAAACTGAAGCACCGCAACAGTGTGGAAAACAGCAAGTGGTTAAATATTTGGAGTCTGACTAAACAGCCCCCTTCTGCAACAGAAATTTCCAGCAATTTTGAGAAACTCAGGAGGCTGAGCTCTGCCTTCCAGCCCACTCTGGTGTGGAAGTAGAGTATGTTTGTCTGAGGTTGTCTGGAGTCCACTTTGTATGAGACTGCAGTCTCAGGCTGTGCAGACTTTGAAGTGCAATCAACAGCACATCAGAGCAATTTATTATGATATCTTTAAAGTTGGGGTTCTGTTAAGAACCATCAACTTTAGCTTTAATGAAAAATAAGTTGGCTCTTGAAAGACAACGATCGATATTACAAAAGTGTCTTGCAATCTTTCATTGTGTACATTATGACAATATAAAAGACCTAGAAAAAAGCAATTGTTACACCTGATCTATTTTTGAACAATAGCAAAAAACCTTCTTGGATGAATTTGACCTTTGATTCGAAAGTTCTGAAGAATTTTTATGTACGTGAATGGAAAAGCGTCAGGTTAGGATATAAGCACAAACAATGGTTTGTTTTGCTTTAGAGCTATAACATAGCTTTTCTATAAGCTCTTCTCTGCCTGTAGATGATTGGGGTGGCTATTTTAGTATTTTCCCCTAGTGCTTTACAGAGACATACTGTATCATGTTAAACACAGACATTATTCCTTTATATAACAACTCATTTATTACATTTGCTTAAAGCGCTATTAAAAATTGCAGAACAACTTCAGTCAATACCATACCATTAAGCCTGCTGAAATGAATTGTTTCGTTGCATTGTCACACCAGAGAGGAAATGAAATCTCCATTACAATGAACTAGCTCTTCCCCCATGGTACAGGAGCACAAGCAGTTTAATTTAGACAGGTTTAATGGTGACTTTAAAGCCAAAACAATCAAGTGCAGGAAATAACAGGCTAAACTCAGTCCTGAGCTAATGTGGTGACAAATGTTATTCACTGGGAGTAAATTTGGGCAGAAAGGTATGGAGGCAAGACAGGAGTTGAAGTGATTTGGCATGAAATTCTCCTGGTTTGTACATATATGTAATACCACTAACATAACATATGAAGTTCAAGAAGCAGCTTGCCTTGGTATTCACTACATGAGGACTGTTATGATCCATTTAGGGCGTATACTAAGGTAGAGGGAACAGTACAAAAAAAGCAAATAGCAAAGTGTATCCTTACACTTACTTGGACCAATGCACAAATAGTCAGATTGTAACAAATCTGCTGGATGCAAAATAAAGTAGGTCAGTTAATTTCATAACTCACTTCAAGCCTTTTAAAAAGGAGGGTATTAATTTACCTGTTAAGGTACCATTACAGCTTGTAAAATTCTTATTTGACACTAAGGAAAATGAGACCATACAGTATAAAAACAACCCTTGTGCTATACAGGAGGATAAATGACATCTCCAGACTGAATCTTTTCTGCCCACTACTTTACAAGGAAGTAGTGTTGACAAATCAGTTCATTCTGTAATTAAAACAACATTATTTGTTCAGAAATTAACCTGAAACCCAGTGCAAACAGATCTAATATTCCTTTAGATGCTAAACATCTAGCTCATTTCTAGAGGATTTAGAAAAATAAATATTATTCCTATATATGTATAAGTTTAAACAAAAAATACTTGCATGCCTGCAGTAAAAGCTTCTGGTTTTCTGAGTAAGAGAGGAGCAATGGTTTGAACGTTAGGTCACCCAGCTGATGGGGCCTTAAATGTAATGACCTCTTTGTCACAGAGTTCCCATACAGGCAAATCTGACTCAAATCACACAATCTTAGTCAACGGTATTCACAGGGGTGTCACACGCAAAACAGAGTAAAGATCAAGAGGTACATAGATACTACAGTAACGGAAACAATCTTAATCAAGGATGGACCCATGGCAACATGAGCCAAATGCTGACAGTTCCACTGCCCACTTCTGCTCTGGTACCCTTCCACATATTGACAAGACTCGCCCCAAAACAAACAGCGAAAAACCTGCAGAGGACAAGAATTTGCCACAGAACAAAAGTTGACAAAAGTCCTTCCACCAGAAGAGGCATGCAAAGACATTTATAGTTCAAAACCAACTTCTCTGTATAAGCCTCCTCTTTGATCAAATCATTGCTTTGATAGTGAATTAAAATGCATAGTGCATGTGAAAAGGCTGCAATATTTTTCGTAGCCTCTGAGTTCTCAGGATGTATTTACAGCAAGAGCCCCTGAATCAAAACTGTGTGTTTCCCATCTGAAGACTGCCAGACCACTATGGCTCCATCCCCCCAAAAGCCTTCTAAAAGCTATGGTTTACTGCAATGCAGAACTAAAGCTTTTTTCTCCAGGCAACTCTCTGAAGGACAGCAGGATCTGACCTTATTACATACTCTCTAGGATACATCTTGCTTTTGGTATAAAATGTCACAGAATTTTCACTCTACCAGATACAGGTTTTTTTTCCTTCAAGACTACTGCATACCTACACTCTACAACAAACCCACTAACTGCGGAAACAAAAGTCCTGCCTGATTATTTATCATCCTATTTATGCAGCACCATCCCTATGCAAGAGTGATCTAAGTAAAGAATGATAAAAGCACAAATAAATGAAAAATGGATGAGCTCCAGGGTTCCTTTAGGAAGACGTAATTTCTCATCTTTGCTGAAGACAACTTCTGTACTTCACAGCATTTAAAAAGAGTAGACAACTTCAAAACCCAACGGCTTCCTGGTATCTGCACACCACAGACCTCAGCAAGAAAGTCCATTCTCACCCCATGTTTGCAATTTCATCTTACAACAATGATGATTTCTTGCGCGGAACACATAAGAAACAGGCAGAAAGTCCTGTCCATAACCAGGCTCTGTGAGCCGTATGTCAGCCTGGAGGATACTGGTTTTGAAATGTTCTCCTTTTTGACCTCTCTCACCACTCCCCCTTTATATTTGACCTCCAGTCGCAGTGAGGCCAGCACCCTCCAAGCCACGGCCTGAGCCTAGCACTGGGGAAGCAAGCATAGCAAAGGCAAGCCCCTTCTCCCCACAGAGGCTCTCACACTCATCTTCTGGGGTTCTTGAACCCAGAAAACAGAGTTCCAGCAGTTTCACTCAGCTCCACTAGCCCCAGCCCGCTGCATAGCGGTCCCTTAAGCATACTGAAAATAATACCCATCACATCTGGGGAAAAAAGGGGTTTCCATTTTTCATCTCCATCTCAAATATATGACTAACAGGTAGAATTATTTTTCTTTCCTAGCTCTCAAAATCAGCACTAAGACTGTTAACTGTATTCCAACCTTTGAATCCCAACTGTCTGAGATCACAAACAAGAAAGAGCAGGACTCTGCTCTCAGCTCCTATGGGCAGTGCAGGGTGATTAGCATTTACCTAAAAAAATCTGTTTACTTGTAACCTAAACAGATTTTCTCCCAAGTCCCTGAGTTTTGGCAGACATGGAATCTGATATGACCCTTTTTTATGAGGCAGAACTGCAAGAGGCCCCTAAATACCCACAATATCAGCTGGACTCAATTCATGGGTATCCCATTGCAAATATAAAGTCTTGGCAGAGGGCTGGTGCAAACAATGACCAGAGAAAAATTTTAAAAGCACAGAAAGAGGAATCTAAACTTCCCTCTAGCTGTTGCAATCCTCTCAAGAAGCCTGGAACTGAAAAACAATTACTGAAATGAAATGTAGATCTAAGGCAGGTGGGCACAATTCACCCACGCTTTCAAGGTAAGACTGTATTTTACCTAAGAAGGGGAATATAGAAGTAGTTCGTGAAATACTCAGTTAAACAGTGATTTTGTCAAGGATGGAGAGAACATATTTGATCATCTTTGCATGCCTTATTTCTCTGCTTTTCATACTCACATCGACTAAGTGAAAAAGGATCAAACCCACTGTTGGTATTTATGTCAGCAAAGCACCTAGCAGTGTGGTGGTAACATAGAAAACAATAGACTGTAGGCTTTCTGCTGACTTAAGTTTAATAAAAGAGCTGATCCTTCTCCTGATCTGAGCTGATCAAAACTAGTATATTATTCAGAAAGCAACAACACTGAAAGGTATTACAGCATAATACCATACTGAAAGTTCATCACTATACTGTTCGATTCAATTGCTACCTCTGAAACACAAGATGTGAGTGAGTCAGTATTCACAGCCTTTTTATTATTATTATTCTGTCCAAGAAACAACTGAGGCAGGAAGGATAAGCAATGTAACAGAGACTAAAAGCATTCTTTACCTGAGTAAACCCGGATACGCATGTCACTAAGACTGAAATTTCATTTATATTTCTCATTGTATTAACAGCTCTGGACATCTGATGTCTCCAGAATGACTTAATTCCCATTTTCTCACAGAGTCATGAGTGTTCATCATACATAGATAAGTCCCATTGCTTCAATTGTTCCTAACCAAGCACTTAATGTCCAAGTGAGGCGCTAAATTTTGCCATCAACTTCATTTTGCTCAAAAATAGATATATATTTCTTTATTTCACTAGAAGGACATAATTATATTCTCTTACCCAGATAAAACACGAAAGAAAACCCAGTTAGAAGTTTCAGACTCTGAAATCCATAGAGAACACTTAGAACAACATGACCTCTGGTCCAATTTCTTGGACAGGATAGAGCTCTGGCAAAAGCAGGTCAAGCCCCACTGATGTGAGAGGAGTTGTATTCATTACTACCAGGCTGAATTTGACTCATTGTGCAATTAAGAAGAAAGTAAAGTGCAACATTAGAGGAGTTTCATTGTCACCGAGACAGTTAGCACTTACTTAATGTGGAGTCCTACCCCCAGGCTTCAGACAGATTTAATGCTCTGTATTTAAAAATAAGCACTGCTTTGAACCAAGACAATAAAGAAGCCATTAGAAAAAAAGTCTATTAAACACTTACCAGGAAACCTGCTATGGAGGTTTGCATCACAGTTGTATCCATTGAACTGAGCAGTCACTGAAAGCACTTTAATCGTCAGCAGGAGCAGTAACCATACCTGTTCCATTGCAAAACCTAGCAAAACATTAGGTGGTTATTACACACATCTGTTCATTGCATTAAAGATGCTTACTGCAGACATTTAACCACTCGGGAGGTGATGGTCTCCAGCAAAGGAATTGGGGATAAAGCTCACAAGCTTATGGGAAAGAGGCCACAAGCAGCAGGGCCCATTTCTCTGCTTCTGAGTAATAAGCAATTTCTACAAACGTCTACAGCTTTTAATCATAGTTTGCAGCAAAAGAGGTACTCAAGGACGATACAAAAGAAAAAAATCCCTACAATATATTGATAGATTAGGATTGCTTAAATATTTAAACTCCAACAGCTTTTTTGACATTTCATTGTAAAAATTCTTTGAGAGAGACATCTTAGAACATTAGTTTTATTTTAGTCAAGTCCTTGAAAATCATACAGATCAATGGCTTGCTGAGCAATTCTCAGGCTCAAGGTCCTAGAATGAAAATCACCTTGTATCTATTTGCCAAAAATCTGTTCTTTGAAGCATGCATGCAATTGCATTGACCTTAGTTGGCACAAACAGCATTGGCACAGACATTTGCATCCTACTTGAATTGTATCTGGTAACCAGACCAGGAAACCAGAACACGTGAATTTCTAGTGCCTTGAATAATAATTCCTCTTGAGAGAAAAACTCCAAGGTGTAATATCTGTGGTATTTAGTACAACCAAAAAAATATCTGATTCACACTTTTGTCAAAAATATCCCAGAATATTGAGATTCCTGTCCATGAGTACAAGTATTACTGATATTTTTTATTTATTTATAAGATTTTGTAATCCTAGAAGATATCTCTGCTGATGTGAACCTCAAATGCAGCAATGCTCTCCATTTGCCTAGACAGGAATTGAACAATTCTAAGATTTAGGAGATTTGCTTATCCAAAACTATAGATACAGAGATGCTGATCATCACCTTTCTCCAAGTGGACATGAAAGATCACTTGGTAAACTCTGTAGATGAAGCACACCTAAATGCAGCCATATTTGCCATGACAAGTGGCAGTCCTGCAATGCTGGGAAGAGCTGGCAACAGCACATGGAGAAAACACTTGAGACAAACCCTCAGCTCTTAACTGGATCTTTCATGGCTGCACAGCTGTCTGAGCTAAAGTCTGCTCAAATTAACAGAAAGGCTTCCACTAGTTTTCAAACCATGCCCGGAGAGTACACAAACCTGGGATTTCAAGCCATGTGTTGAAAGACAGACCCATAGAGAATGCTCCCAAGTGCTCTTTATCACCAAACAAACCAACTACAACAAATACTGAGCCAAATTCTACTAAGATGACAAAGGCATGTCCAAATGTCCAACCATTCACTCCAGTGTAATTCTGCTCAGAAGTTCGTGGAATAAAAATGGAAAATTGAAAGCACCAGCTTCCTGCTAAGCATTTGTAAGCGTAAGCTAAGTGTTTTGTAAGTACGGTATACCTTTTGCTATGATATTAAAAAGCAGTTTTGCTTGCAGGTTGTGTACAACTTCCTCAAAGTGTGACCTATAGCAACAATAAAACCTCCTTTTAGTTTCAGGTGGATACAAAACTCGTAATTTAAGCACTCTTTGACCCTCTACTCCTTTTCCATTAGATTCCTGTGGAGGTCGACAGCACTTGCAGCTAATGTTGATGAAGAACTGTGAAAACATACAGAAAATAAAATTCCTAACTGAGTTGCTATGAAACCTCTGTATTTTCATTATCTCCACACCCTCTCCATTACTCTCAGATGGAGAAGTAAGGTGGCGTTCTGCTTGTTTGTTTACTATGAAAATTCATACTTTATTTTGAAAGAAACATTTTTTTTCCTTTGGAAAATTGGCATTTCTCCAGCATACTGGAGCCTTACCTCTGCTTGTACAACAGTTACATCGATAAAGTGGTTATTACTGTTCTGTTGTTCATGAGCTGGTTTCTGATGTCCATTACAATGGTATAAATCAAGGGCAATTTACCAAGATCTAAATCTGACTTCAACTGCCACAGTATTTTTTGCTCCCTCCCCCCCAAAAAAACTGTTTGAAAAGAATTTAATGAAAGATGACACTGACAAAGCTGTAGCTATTATTTCAGATGAAAAGCAGAACTTACCACAAATTCTAAAATTTTAATTATTAAACTTAACTTCTACTGCTGTGTTTCAGAGGAAGGAGAGATGATTGCTGAGGAACAAAGCTGAATTAAGACATTAAGTATTTATAGCATTAGTTCTCTAGCTGTATTCAGAACAAGACAGATTTTAACACAAGCAATAATGCCCTTTCTTTCTGGCTATTGACTCATCTGTATACAGATCAACATGCAGATCCACATCACCAGTTTAGCTGACTACTGCTGATTTCAGTTAAATAAGTTCGGAATATGCATTACTTTTCATTTCTCAGGAAGACTGCAGGGCTAGAAAGCATACAGAGAGGCCAGCCTTGCTTATCTGCCTCCCCCAGCAAGAAGGAAGGCAACCATTCCTGCTTTTCCAGTCTTTTCTTAAAAGGCCTCTAGTAATTTATTTCTCAACAGAAATTTCCAAAACTCAGTCCCCAAATGTATAAGGCACACTAACCAAAATATTTGTACCATACTCATACTGATGAACATTTCATCCAATTAAAGAAGCCTAAAATTTTTATCAAAATAGTGACAGGAATATTGTAATCTTATTGCCTGTACATGAATATGAAATAAAAATTCCAAGTACAAAAAAAAAATCAAAGGTAATATGCAAGTGTCAGGAATAGGGCGATTTATAATTCAGGAGGTAACAAATTCATGTGGAAGATATTTGCCTTTTTTTTTTTCCAACTTAGCATGCAATTATTTAAGGAATTTTTGAGGAATACAGCTCTTGGTACTTTCCAAAAAAAGAAGAGCTTCTTTGATCTAGTAGCAAACATACTTGGCTGTTAAGAAGGCTCTCATGATTCCAAAGATGCCAGCACATACTGCAAGGGAAATGTGATCCTTTCTATCTATGAAACTCTTAACTGACAAACCCATACCAGGCTTCACTGATGTACCAAGAGTTCTCTTCTGTGGTCTTCAGACCTCATCTCCAATTTTCTCTGCTGAGCAGCTTCAAGGATCTTAATCTCTCAAGGATCCCACACCTCTGGAGCGAAGGGACTGCAAGGCAGGAGCTGGGGGAGCAGAGTCCCTCCCATTGTAAGAAAAGTCAGGTTCATGACCACCTAAGAAACCTGAACGTACATAAGTCTATGGCACCTCATGAGATGCATCCCAGAGTCCTGGGGGAATCAGCTAATGTAGTTGTGCCACACCACTTTGAAAAGTCAGTGAGGTGAAGTCCCCAGTGACTGGNCCACATCACCAGCAGGTACTAGGAAAGTCCCAGACTGGCCTCAGACAGATGGTGACTGGACTCCAGATCTGGATTCAGNCGGCTAATGTAGTTGTGCCACACCACTTTGAAAAGTCAGTGAGGTGAAGTCCCCAGTGACTGGAAAAAGTTGCCCCCATTTTTAAAAAGGGTATAAAGGAGGCCCCTGGGAACTATTGACCTGTCAGCCTTAAATCTGTGCCCAGGAAAATGATGGAACAGATCCTTCAAGAAGCTATGCTAAGGCACATGGAGGACAGGGAGGTGATTTGAGACAGCCAGCAAGGCTTCACCAAGGGCAAGTCCTGCCTGACCAACCTAGTAGTCTTCTATGATGGAGCGACGACATCAGTGGACGAGGGAAAAGATACGGATGTGTTGTGGTTTGGGCTGGACCAGCCACTGAAGGAATGACAGATGCTCTCTTTGACTTCTCTACCTTCAGAGAAGGAAGAGCATCTCCCTTCAGATAAGAGGAGAGAGAATGAGACAGATAGTGAATTTATGGGTTGAAAAAGAACCTAAACCACTTTAATGAAATATTAATAATAAAATAATAGTAAATATAACAGTATTAGTAAGAAAATAATGAAATATATGCAATACATACAAAACCATATCAATCTCCCAACCACATCACCAGCAGGTACTAGGAAAGTCCCAGACTGGCCTCAGACAGATGGTGACTGGACTCCAGATCTGGATTCAGGAATGCACGAATCAGGATCAAAGGCAGACAGAGAGAGTCCTTCTCAGACACCAGCCATGGAAAAAAGAGGCTACCCCTCAATCCCTCAGCTTTTATAGCGAGCATGATGCAGATGGGATGGAATACCCTGTTGATCAGTTTGGGGTAACCTGTCCTGTCTGCTTCTCCCCACAGGTGCGACCCCTCTACACTCTTCCACTTCCAAATCTCAATGTGGTACACAACAAAATTAGCTGACCTTGGTTTTTATAACAATAAGTATAAGAAAGAGCCTCTCCACATACCATTCCTTGGTATTAACTATAAACATAAGGCCTTATCACTCTGGTAGCAGACACTGTCTGAAGAATATGCCACTAACTTCAGAAAGTCAGAAGAGGTTTAACTGAAAAGTAAAATTACTGAAAAGAAAATTGGTTCTGTTTTACCTCAAAACAGGACAAGATAAAATCCGTGAGCAGGACTTCCATTAACATGAAAAGAAGTTCACATAACATCTCAAGCATTACTAGAACAAAAGAGCTTTAAAGGCCAGATATAGACAAAGAGACAGTCAGGGATTTAAAGACCTACCACACATGGTTAATTACACCATTTCAGAGATCATGGTTCACATATGTTTCTAAACCAATCAATTAAAAGGAAGAACAGACCAACATATCCAGGTTTCAATATAAGAAATTAGAGTAAACTTCCAGAACACTGAAATAGCCAGTGGATGAATCTCTGCTGAACCAGAGTTGTCTACATATTCAGCACTGAGTCACAACTGCAGGTCTTACTGTTCTGCGCTGCCTATCACTGAAAAGTACAAAGAGGTAAGAGTTACAACACACAGTCCTCAATTTAATTGTTACCATTTTACAAAGCCGTTATCCCTGCTTTCATAAACTTCACCATGTCAGGAAACCTGCACAAAATTTCAAAGTAAAGATGTTTATGATTTAAACAAAAGCTATTTTGCAGTCAGTTTGGGAATTTAGCTTCATGAAGCAGTGTTTTGACCTATCTAGATTCCCTCTTCTTTCCTCTCTTATCGCCCAACATCCATTTCTCTTTACCTATCCTCTCTAAAAAGATCTTCAAACATTTACCATTGTGAACAGCATTCACTGATTCAGCCCTACATTTTTCTTGAAATTCATTTGAGGCAGTTCTGACTTTTGAGTCTATTACTTGTTTCAAATATTCATCCTGTATTTTATGAAACCAATCTACTGGTTGTTCTCTATTTTTGGTTCATAGGGTTTGTCAGTTCTGCAAAATAATATGGTAATCTTTATGCCTTCTGCCTAGGTAAGTCTTTAAAAAAAACAGTTAATGGTAATAATGAAAACTTCTGAAAGAAAATTATAGATGTGATAAGCACAGAACAAAGCTGGTAAAGAATTTATAAGTGTTTTCATACACATCTAGTAGCTGCCTAAGCTCTCTCTAGCATTGTACATTAGGTACAAATAATAGAACAGAATCATTCCTACCTTTACTTATAAAAATATTTTCAAATTGTCATTATATAGTTCAACAAGTACTTCTCAGTCAACTCATGAAAAAATAGTTCCTTGTCTTTTGGGGTTATTTTCTTCTGCAGTTGCACTCAAGTTGTGAATAGTTGTGAAGTGCATTAACTGTATCGCTGTCAGTTTTGCAGAACCACTTTGCTACTAGACACATATTGGATCATTTGAAGTCATTTAAAAGTAACCTGGTGAAGGAAAACAGTAGAATACCCCTCTACCTCAAGCTCTTCAGTGGAACTTTCTCTTTTAAATTGTACATCAAATTGTAATGAATTATCCAGGTCATGTTTTCATTATTGCCTTCCACTTTATCTCCTTAGGTTTTCTGATGCAGATAGAATACAACTTGGGTCTCTACAGTATCTGTTTTGAAGACAAGCCTACAAGTGATAATTCCCTTTTTTCAAAAGGATTGTTACACAAAAAAGGGCACCTGAGATGCAAAGAACTTTAAGAGACATTTCAACTATAAAATTTTCCTCTGCTTGTGGATAATATTTGGTGCTGAGATTTTGAAACACAGTATATCTTTTCTTACAGATTTCTCTGATTTCAGATTCCGTAGTGCCATCCTATTTCTGACACCAAGCAAAACCTGCAGAGCTGAAAATACATATGTGCAGACACTCATACACACATATATACATGACATACAGAGGCGCACACACACATATATCTTGAAGGTCAGCAGTTTCCTAAACAGAGAACTAAAGCTGATGAAAAAGCTAAACCTGTGAACAGACTGTATGTTCCCAAAATTACAGTATTTAAGGGCACACAGCACAGAAATAGAACAAATGTAATAATTTAACATATACAAGGAAATAATAAAACTAAGGACATCAGATATCAGCGTACCCTAGAATGTATAAACACAGCTGATCTTCCAATCCCTCCCCCCTCTCCTCCGCCTCAGGGAAAAAAAAAAAAAAGGAAAATATTTCATTTTAAATACGTAAAAGAATCTGTCTCTCTCAGAGCTATGCAGAACAAAAAGAGCCGTTGCAGACTACACAAGAAAGACCACACATTAAACACGCACAGGTAGTTAAGCATAGAGTTGCCTTTAGTATCAATTATTTGGTCCTAGAATGACCTATGTTTATTTGTTATTCATATATTTCCACTCAATTCTTGATATTTAAAAACAAAAGACCTGGATTAGCTCCATACAATATCAGCTCTGTAACTAAATGTTGGGTCAAAGCTTGAAGCCTCTCCTTAAACAAACTTCCATCAGAACCAAACAGAAGCTTTACCTGATGAAGAATAAATCATAGCTAAAGTCTCAAATGACAAGAAGTTTTGTGAACCAAGCAGGTGCCTACAGTATCCAAGGAAAATGAGACTGAGGAACAATTTTTTTTCATAGGTTTTTAAAAACAATAGAACCAAAGCATAAGCTTTGTATAAAGTTTAAAAATTTTCTGGTTTATTTTCCATTCCTTTCACAGGATAAAAAAAGACCAATCAAATGAACTGAAGAGAAATTAATTTTCCAGAAAAGGAAGCCACTCCACAATCACTAGACTTTTATCTGAAAGACTTCAAAATTTGACTAGCACACTACACGGACAACTGAAATTCAAGACCATAAAATATTTATATGGAAGCAATCCATATCTTTCTTACGAGTTGAAATGAAATAACCATTCTAAACCCTGCTGAACGCAAAAAGGCTGAAAACCTAGTTCTAGTTCCTAAAGACACAGCTCCGTTTTTTTTTCCATGACTCTTATTACTGGTAGTGAGATTTCAATGTGTATGTTGGGTAAATAATAGAAGCCTTACAGCCATGCAGTGCTCTTCAACCTATAAAATCAACAAAAGTTATACTTAAAGAGATACACACTAGCATTGGTCCATCTGGAGCTTCATCTCATAGCCCTGGATAAGCAAAACTCCAGCTGAGATTGTTTTATTGCCTGCCTAAAGACTAGGGAAATTGAATCAGTGTACCATACTGCCAATATGCTATTAAAAAAAAAAGAGATATCTACATTTTAACACTTCAAAATAATTCTAATAACCTTTTAAACATTGTACTTTAGTATGTGTCTGTCTTTATTGTTACAACAAATCCCTGGATGCACTGAGATTTTTTTAATCTGGTCTGAAAAGAAACTAAGTTAACTGCATATTCACAAGGTAACGAGAGAAACAGTGATCAAATGAAGAATATGACTGTATGAAATATTTCCGAGAGATTTATACAAAGTAGCATAACACCTTCTTCCAAGGAGACAGACTATTAAGAAAATACAATTATTAAAGCTTTAAAAATGAACAATTATTTCCTGAACAAGGCAGAGATCTTGACTCACTAGATCTATTTAAACTTATGCACTTCCAATTGTGGAAGGCATGGAGTAAACTCTTTACCTGTTTTCTGTGCTAAATATCAGACTTAATCTAGCTTTTCCTACATCCACTAGTGAAACACTAATATTCTTCAAATGCACTATCTTCCCGCCACCCCATTTCATATTATTTTTATTGTAGTTATGCTTAGTGATGGAACAGTTGGATTTTACTTTAAATATTGCCAGAATACTTGCTTTGCTGACCCACAGAGATTATTTCAATAGAATATTTAGAACTTTCTTCCTTCATTTCACAGAAAATATTGACAAAACTCTTCCAGACATTAATTTTAGCAACCCAAGGAAATGCTCGTTTTTTCTAAATCATGCTCATCATCTCATACAATGAAAGTACCTAAATATAATCTGATAGATAACTAAAAATTTTAAGTTTATGTTTGAAATTGGGTTTTCGACTCCGTGGTTCACAGATATCTCAGTAAAATATGAAAACACAAATCAGCTAAAAATGCATAAAATCACATCTCCTGAGCTTTACAGGAAAGCTGGGTTTCTATTCTGGTTTTACAACCTGCATGAATAAACCATTGTTTCCCACAGGACATTCACACAAGTGTGAAATGCAAAATGTTGTCAGTAAGAGCAGATTTGAGAGGAAAATGGGTCTGAAGGAAATGACTTATGGTCAAAGATTGGGACCCGAATTAAAGAATTTTGGACTAATTCTCCTTTAACTTTCACACTCTTCATATTGTCTACTGCATCAGAAGAAACTCTGACATCAGCAAGAGACCTGAGAAAAAAGAAAGTAATTCAGTATAAGATTTGGACACTATTGCAGTGATCTGAAAAGATCATTTCAGCCCAAATTCAGAGGCTCTTGACAAAGCAAGACCTCCTTTTAATCATTAATAACCACATAACTTGACATTTTGGGCTTAGCTCTGCATTACTTTAATCTTGTGTGTTTGAATTCACTTCAGTGCATTCAACATGAAATGCAAAGAATATAAAAGTACTGAAAACAGACAGATTTCCTATTAAAGTCACTGCATATCTGACTTGCATAACAAAACTAAAATAAAAATCATTTTGGATTTTCTACTTCTCACTGCAACCGCAAAATATTATTAACAAGAAAAAAAAAAATCTATGGTTAGCAGTTAAAACTGCTCAATTACAAAACAAAGACCATCAGATAACCACCAGGCATGCCACACCCACCTACGGACTGGCTACTACATATAGAAGTATCTGTAATTAACACTACTACAATGTTTTTAAGACATTGGCTAACCAATCCAATATTGAGAAAAAAATAGCCCAGTTTTGCTCTACTGCAGCTGCTTTATATTGTGTTCCTCTTTCAATTTTAGTGAAAATCATTGAGAGACTAAATTGAGTTCAGAATCACCTTGGACTGAAACACACAAGCAACAATCGCGCTGAGTCCCCTGTACTAGGAGCATACAAAGAGTGTCCACTAAATCCTGGAACAAAGAGGTTGTTCCTAGACTGAAATACATTCTCATCATATGCACATTCAGTCTACAGATTTCTTTCTCCAAGTACTGATCATTCCATCAGCTAGCAAATTTACAGAGACTATCAAATCATTTGATATAGGCCACTGAAGAGTCATCACATGCTAATGGCCTTCAGTTGCCTCTAACCATGGTCTGGATTCAAACACACTGATCTAGTGATGAGATGCCTTTAATCCTAATTTTTCACTGAAAGGGTTATTAAACATTGGAACAGGCTGCCCAGGGAGGTGGTGAATTCACCATCCCTGGAGGTGTTTAAGAAAAGGGTAGATGAGGTGCTTAGGGACATGGTTTAGAAGTGTTTTTTTGTCAGGGTAGGTCAATGGTTGGACTTGATGATCTTAAAGGTCCCTTCCAACCTCACCGATTCTATGATTCTGTTGCCTACCCTCAGAGCCCTGTAGTCACACGGGTAGATAAAGACCTAAATGAGTATCATTCTACTTAATCACTCTTTTTACGCTTTTGAAGAACGAAATATAAATATAAATCTTAAGTAAATAATGCTTGATGTCACTATCAAGTAGATTATACTACAGCCATCTGTTTGCAGCTTGAAAAGTTACCAGTAAAATAAGTCTTCCCTGAAAAAGCAGTAACAGTTTATGCCAGTTGTAGAATACTGCTGCAGTACAGTACAGTCTTATCTAATCCTTAAAAGTTACACAAATTTGTAGCAAATAATGCTACTAATATCTTGGTCTAAGAAAGTGTACATAATACCACAGATTTCATAAATGCTGTGAAATCAGAGAGCATTTACACTCTTCCTAGATTTATATTTAAAAAGAAAAAAAAAATATTTCTATTGTGAAATAGAAAAGATTTGCTATGGATATTTCTTTCACCATCTTTCAAGTCCACCTCATAGCCATTTTTAAAACAAGGTTTCAAGTTATTTTCGAGGCAACCTCTAAAACAAGCCTGAGGGTACTGCTCAAGACCTAGCTGAAAGAAAACAAAGGTCATGAATTGATAAAAATATTCTTTGATCAAGAGCACGTAAGTAGGGACAACACTCCTATCTTCTGCTACTCTTAGACGACAAAGTCTAAGAAGTTTCTCCTTACAGTACAAAAAGCAATTATAGTAACTATGTCAATTTGGACCATATCAGTTCATCAGCTTAACTGAAGACTTGATTTCAAATCCCCTCTATCTTCATTCAAGAATATATTGCCATTATTATTACTTTAAAAACAAACAAAGGTGGTGCAATTATCATGCCCAGTCATCTTTGTGACCAGAGACAATATAATTTCCAATCGGCAAACTAATGTCATTTGATTGCATTGGAGCCAGATAAGAAGTCTCGCTTATCAAAATTTTCCTCCATCAATGCAACGATTGTGGGAACAGGCTGACTGACACCACAAGTTGGATAACATTGTCTCCTTCAAGCAATCGATTGTTTCCCTCCTGAAAGCAACATGAGTGTATTTGACATACATTGATAGCCTCAGCACTGCAAGGGGTTTGTAACCTTCCTCTTCTCACATTAATAGCGTGAGTCTGGCCTGGGTACTTTTAGGTAAAACCTAAGCTGCAAAAAAACCCAAAAAAAACCCAAGAAAACAACCCCATCTCTTTTCGCAGTTGGATACTAATCTGTCTTCATGTTTTCATTAGCCATTCCCTGCGTACTTCTTCCCCAACAAACTCCCACTGAGATTTCCCAGTGAGGTTAAACTTGTCTGACAAGTGATAAAGTAAGAATTTTCTTTTAAAAGTAATGAATAACTTCACATTTACCAATATTTTAGTAAGTTCTAGTTGGCTGACATGGCGGGCACTTACCCAAATCCCCTGTAGCTGTTGAGTCAGCTGTACTCCATCTATCCTGTGCTCCTGCATGTGATCAAGTGTTCGACTTCTCTGCCTTGCAGAACTTTTTCAGAAAATACTCTGAGCCTGTGGATGGGGGAAAAGAGACGCTCATTATGAAAATTCTTTTTAAAATAGGCCTGGATTTTAGATGGGAAACTTTGACAGGTCTCAGAATAGTTTACAAGTCTGTTCATCATCAGACTGAAACCTGAGCAGGATCTTTACGGTGGCTTTTTTCAATCCTCTGCATCTTTTTTTCTTGCAGCCTTTTGATCTGCTTCTCTCCACTTGTATGAAGATCTCCAGAGGACCATGTGGGGCAAACAATCAACCTGGAGAAATTATTCTGTCATCAGCTTGTTGAGGGAAAACCTTGTCTGCTTAAAAAGAGGGTGGGAGGAAGAAGAGAGATGGAAGCACTGAGATAGGATCAGTAACTAAGCTGCAAGGTTATCAATGTCCCCTTGTGTGGTGTGAGAAGTGTCTATTTTTTTCAATTCTGGGCTAAACTCATAGTACTAAACAAGACAAAAGCAAAAAGCGACATTTCACGCTGTGATGAAAATGTGATATAGGGGTGTCATCATGAATACAGGTGTCAACAGAATGATAATTACCAACAGGACATCAATGCACACAAAGCCAAGTGCACACAAAGGCAAAGATCAAGCTGCTAGAAACCAAACCTGCTTCATAATATCTACTCCCCTGTCTCTGGGATTTGGAGGGGGGTGGGAAGTGGAGGTGTTTAACTCCCTTTTGTTGCATTAGTTTTTTCTTCCTCCTGCCTCCTTTTGCCCCCTCCCTTCAGTTTCTATTGCAACCATCTATGCCTGGAAGCTTTCAATACACCTTTGGCCAGAGAAAACAGTAGTTTATAGGCTTTGGCACCATAGAGAAAGCTTTGAGGTGCCCAGATTTGTTGGGGCTCAGGGTGGTTTTTAGAACAGAAAAGCCCTGCCTCTGCCATGCCTTCACTTTGGCCAGCTCCTCTTAAACATCAAAGTGCTGCAAAGCACATTGTGCACATTCATGGTAACCCAGGCAGGCACTGAAGAACAGCCATGGCAGGACAGGCAGCGACATGAGGCACTGACTCCCCCCTCCTTCCCATGGTCCTACCATGTCAGGGCACTGACAGCAGAAAGCAGATTTCCCTTTTAACACTGAAGCATCCTACAGAGGCACAGGCCTTGGTGAGGAGCTCCTAGAGGAACCCCAGAGGGCTCACGGTTCTGCGTGCCCCCTGCCTGCCTTCAGTTTCTCCAGAGGCAATGCAATGCTCCCCTGCCAATTCCTGAGCTAGCCGCTGTCTGTCACCTCCACACGTGGGAGATCAGCAGCCTCGTCGCCCAGCAGCACTGCGCCCAGCTCCAGCAGAGCTGGAGAAGATCCATCTCACCCTATTCACAGTGCTGAAAGGAGGTAGCCCCTGCAAACGCAAACCTTGTGCTCTGCACCAGGGAATGGCAGACCCCAGCTGGCCCAGCGCTGACCCCTTCCTCTGGCAGCCGGAGCTTTTGCTGTTCCCAGCAGGAGCGTTGCTCTAGAAAAGATCTAGTCTATGAGTGACACTCTGAAGTCAGCTAGCACCAAAGGGCTCTTTACCTCTGCAAATTTCTCGTCCTTTATTCAGGCAAATATTCTAAATCCAACCTTATAATGTGAATAATGTAGGACAGTCTGGACTAGGGCAGCCTTGAGCTAATAAAAAGATAAATCAAGAGATATGTAGCAATGACATGTGACAGTCTTTTACTTCATGTTAAACATTTAGACAGGTTTGATACCTCCTCACACAAATCCACAATGAAATATCTCAGCATATCAGCTTCACAAACAAGAGTGTTTAAAGCACAGTCTCTGCTTGAATAGATTTCCAAAATGGGAATCTCTATTTTTTTATTATTTAAGACTCTTATAATTTCAGAAGTTATCCCTTGCCTTTTTGTCTTCAGATGAGATTATTAAAAACATCAAATCATCTGAAGATGCTGTGTGCAATTTCTCTGTATTTCCACTGACAGCAAGTACAGCTTTGCAACATCTGGGTTTCCTCCCTCCGTAGGGATATGCACACAATGAAATCCTAGCCCAGCATCACAGCAGACTATGCTTTCCAGTAAATAAAGGAGACAAAGCACCGGGCTGCAGGACAGGTCCTTATAACCCGAGACTCTTTCAAGATGCCGGCCACCTCCGCATCTACGCACAGAGGAGTGGTGGCACTCTGGGGAGACTCAGGTCTCCCCACAAACTGTAGGAGCAGCTTGGCTAAAGTGAATGCACTTCCACCTGGCACACAGGCGTGAGCAGAAGCATGTTAAAAGGCGGCTGGGCAGCACAGTTCACTGTGGCTGCATCGCAGCCCTCAGCAGCCAGCAAGACCAGCCTTCATCCCAGCAGGTCACATCGTGTACCCCTATGAAAATTGTTGCTGACATACCCGTCTCTCACCATACGCTTCTCAGGGAAAGAGCAATTAGCTAGATGGTCCCAACTCCAGACAGCTTTCACAACCTGGGAACGCAGCAGTTCCCCCCTCAGCTTATTAGAACTCCATAAGTAGGGGGAAAAACAGCCCAAACATGTTCTATCAGTAATTAACCACTCTTATTTATAGAAAGCAATCAATCAACAAATCTCTGTACTTGGTAGAAACAGGCACTTCACTGCTATTATACTGTACTTAAATCTTTTTAAAAAGTGATCTTTTTAAAAGTGATTCTTTTTTTAAAAAAAAGGAATCCCTGAATTCATTAACATGGAAAAATAAAGCAAGCCTGAATATTTCACCGTTATTCCTTGAAGGAACGTGCTCCCAGCTATTCGATTCTCTAATTTTACAAAGTTTATTCATAAATTATTTTCACTTTGTATAATATGCAATAGTTTTGCAAGCTTTCAGTATGATTTCAAATAGTTCTGGCCAGAACAAATACAAAACCGCAGTACTACAAATATATCCCATAAAGAGCTTTCCAAAAGTACCACATTATGAGTAAAAGACATCTTGCTCATTTCCAAATTGAAAATCTGCCTTCATCCCACAAATCACTCTGCCTGTCTCACTATTTTGTGTATTATTTGAGATCAGACAAGCTGATTCTTCTAAACACTAATTTTAGAGTAGTTTTTGGACACAGTCTGATTACAAGTGTAAGTGCAATTAACATCTAGGGAGCCTTCTCGTTTTATATAGAAATATGCAATGCATACGCAAAACCATTTCTCCTCCCGTCTTCTCCAGGATTTGGAAAGCCCCCATTCACTCACAATTTCCTGCTGATATCTAAATACCTGCGAGGAGATAGGGTGGCTGTAAGAGGATAGAAAAACTCAACAGAAGAGAACAAATTCCAAATAAAAGTATAAGTCCAAAGATTATTAACCAGTCCACACACAAGACAAAATCTAACGTTGATTTGTCCATGATATAACTTCAAAGTTTGCCAGATTTGCACTTTCCTAATTTAAAAAAAAAAAAAAAGAACCATAGACAAGATTTACTATTAAGCAGAAATAAAAGAATTTTTCCTAATGTTTTTATCACTATTATCCACTTGTATAGAACTCTGGAGATATCCTACGCTCACTTTTGCCAAATTTAAGCCACTATCAGAACTTCACCACAAATGTGAAATTCCACAAAGCTCAGCTAGATTGCTAGCTTTTTTTTAAGCACAGAGTTTTTTCAAAAACAAAATATTTTTCAGTTTTATAAGTCATATGAAATTCCCATGCTCAGTTCAAAAGTGAAGTGCTTTTCTCTCTTAAGAGGGACTCTGCCTTTCTTTTGGAATGAGTTCTGAAGGTGCACAGTGATTGCCGGAGGGTTCATGAAATTAATCCTGCAGCCTAATGGCTTTCTAAGGGAACAATTCAACCAAACTCCATTGTTTAGGAACAGAGGAAGTCTTATATGTGATTAGAGGAGTAGTTTACATAGCCATATGCCTTGTCTAGAATGTACCTCAACACGAAACATTTCAAAAAATTTAAGGGAAAAAAGAATGTTTAAAAGAACAATCTCAGCTCACAACATACAAACAACCAAACCTTTCCTGCAAAATAACCTGACAGAGGTCGACTTCTATTTGCCACATGTATTGTTTTGTATTTGGGAGGGATCTCGGGGATTTCCTCTCTAGACATTATAGTCATCCATATACAACTATCATGTCCCCTCTTTAGCTGCCTGTTTTCCAACGAAGCCTACTCTAGTACCTTCAGCTTTCTTACAATGACATTCCGAAAGCCTCCAAACGCTGTCCACCCCTTCTCCAGTTGCTTTGTGTTTCTGATACCTGTATTTATCTGCATTTAAAGACCCACACACTTTTGCTTTTCTTGCCATTTCTCAATATTAAGCCCACATTAAGCCTCTTGGCAGAGGCATTTCACACTACTACCCAGATTTCTTTTCTGAAAGATCAGATTTCATTCAGAAGCCAGCTAACGTAGACCAACAACTTTTACCATTCTTACTATACCTAGTCAATATGTGCTGTAGCCACAAGGGAAAAAAAAATTAAAATCAATACTGTATGAGAAATTCCTCCCTAGTTATAATCAAATACACTCATACAAACACATGGCTTAAAAATTGTCATGGCTGTTTACATTATTGGCATCTACAGAGACCGTGCATCAGTTTTAAATAACTGAACAGTATTCAGCCTCAGAACCAACTAGTTCACTTTCTATCTTGCCAAAGCAATTGTAATTTAAATCTCTCTAATGCAAACTGTTAGCAGAACAGGGAGCACAAGTGAGAAAAATGATTATGAAATTATACTTGCACTGAAACATCACACAGAACCCAAATCCAGTTTATGCAGAGTTTTACCGAAGGCAAAAACATGACCTGAACAGATTGTAAAGAACCTTGGCATCAGTTTCATCTGGGTACAGACCATAGACCTGGGATATATAAAACCCCGTTAGTCATACTAGCGCACAACAACATACATCAGAGGACCAACTTGCTTCAGTATTAGCAGAGGTAAACTTGAATGAGAAATGGCTGTGGTAAGAAATTGTGAATTGGATTAAGAAACACACAAACAAGACTCCTTCAGCTTCTCTAGCTTTATGGAAATCTGCCTGCTCAGTGGCAACAAATATATTCTCCCAGGACTTTAGAACAGCATTACAAACAGCTCATTTCTTGCTTTAAAATTCCTCTTTGTTTCACAATTAGTCTGCTTTTTGGTTTTGGATGTTTTAGCCCCTCCTGGCAGGATCTACATCTAGTATCATAGATGAGCTTCAGGTTATCATAGCTCGTTTTGAAAAAGAGTTTTTGTGTTGACTATAACAGACCTGACAATCTGCTGTGAAAATAAATCTGGAATTAAACTTCCTCTTGGATTATACACAGAATTTTTACCTTTCCCCAAACCTAAAAAAAAAGTAGAAATCACTTTTTTACCATTTGCCATCTTATCTTCAGTAGTAGAAAGTTATATTGTGCAACATTTGTTTTTAAGACCACCACTTCCAAATATATATATACACTTTATTAGCATTAGATGAATCCTAAACAATACGCACTCCTATGTATAACTGAGACACGCTCCTTCTTGAGCCCATTCCCACCTCCTAGCCAAACCCATAGTCCCTATTCCTTTCCTTTAACAACTACATCATACTTAATCTCTCAGTACTTCAAGCATTTTTCTTCCACTGAGGCCTACAGATTTTCAGATGAGAAAGAGAGGATGTTTTCTACCTGAAAGGAACATTAATCTGGTCCTCTTGCTTTACAGCATAGCCTTTCCTTGTCTCCCTCTGCCATTAGCTTCTTCAGCTAAATGCAGATGTCACCAGCCTTTCTTTAGCAATGGAAAATAAGTGTCCCATTAAGTACTTAGAGGAGTGGACAGATTCTCCCATTCAGCTGGTTCCCTACACACTTGCTGGTGCTGAACAGCAAATCTTGTATTTCTGAGAAAGGGCCATCACAGAGAGGTTATTTTCCTCTAAGTGGTTTCCTTATTTCATCTGTTCTCAAATTTAGTGTTAAGTTGCTGAAAGATTACCTCATTCATATGATCGAAAGCCTGTTAGCCTCCGGAGTGTAGGGTGAGCAAGGCAATAATTATTTGTTCGAAAAATACAGGTAGTTTAGCTTGCATTGCAAAGAAATATGCCTGAATTTGCCATTATTCCAGGGATGAATCCTGAAGCCTTTATTTCCTTTTCAGACACTCAGGCCCAGCTCACAATAGTGAAAAATTACATGCAGATGGTCCCAGCTGCTGCTCACGTTCAGTAAGAGCCCAAAGTGAACTGAAGCAAAGGGGCTGCTTGAGCAAGCACCGCTGCAGACTGCGCGCCCACACCCTGGGGCTTCTCCAAAGAGGAAAGCAATCTCCGCGCAAGGTAGGATTTGAGTTTAATGTACTTTAATACACCAGTGCAGTTCCCCAAGCCAAATGGGGTCCAATCACTCCTTTGGCGTGAGAGAGGTTTTTGGGTTTAGACTTTGGTTTACATTATGCTAGAAGCTTCTTTGGGGGGTCTTTTGTTTGTGGGATCTGGGGGTTTTTTAGAGCTATTTTTATTCAAGGGAAAAAAAAAAAAAGTAAGCAAGTGCAGAGCTACTGCAATAAGCGCAGAGCTTCCCGTGTTTATTCAAGCCACAGACAGAATTCTAAGACCATTTTCTATGAGCTTTTTCCTAGGTAAATACAGCCACTGTTTTGGTTACCAGGACAATTTTCTATAATTTAATGTGAGATTAAAACTTCAAAACAATAAGACCATTAGGTGTCAGGAAACCCTAATCAAGGAGAGAGAAAGAGTGACAGAGATCAGAAAGATTTTTCCACAGAAAAGCCTTGACCTGTACGTCCTAGGTTGTTCTTACCATCAGAATACAAAAACAGCAAACTGCCCCTAGGACGAGAAAAGCTCACTACACAGCCTCTATGAATTGGATTTAAGATGCATGTTCATTATTTTGCAGACGGAATGTTCAGCAGGATCAATATGCCATCAAGATAAAAGAAGAGTATAAATTGTCCTGAGAGTTGGTCAGAATTTTCTTTACTGTCAGCCAGGGAATTAAAAACAGAGCAGGAGGCATATTAAAACTGTGCTTTTATAAGCTTAATCAGTAGGCTGGAAAATGAGTTTCACAAAGAGATAATGAGCTCCCAAATCATAATTTGCCAAGGGTGCATCGATTTTCACTGGTTTTCAGATCATCTATGAGCATCCAGCACAAGAACACCTTTCTGCCCCAGACCCTCACCAAGCAGAGGCATGTGCCAGAACAGGCGGGGTTTGGCCAAGAGTTACCAGTTTAATGTTGCATGAGCTAAAAAGGTCATGAATTTAGATCCACTCAAGATGTGGCCTTTAACGAAGCTGGGAAGGAAAGCGTTTACATGCCCTATTGAATAAACATTTTCTTTCCCCTCTTGGGTCATCTTCACAGAGATAGCAAAGGCCTAATCATAATCGTTGATCACAAAATCAGTTATGCTGCCACCACTGTGGCTTTGCCAACCCCGTAGCCACTGTCCCCAGCAACTATTAGGGCATTTATCCAGTACAGGGGAGAGCAGACTGAAGGTCCCTCCTCCAGCTCAAGGGAGCACATCTCCCCTTGGGTAAAAGGGTAAAACCTACTCCCAGGTTAGTAACAACAGTTTTGGCCCCACCAACTCAAACTGAACTGTTTATATAAACACTCAGTTATGGCAAATGAGAGAATAATCCAGTTTAGCATATGCTCTAGGTTAGTGCCTAAAATACTGTCCTGAGAAACAAAACAAAGTTGAAATAAAGCCCTCAGAAGAGAGGGGCATTAAACCTGTGTTTCTTCTACATCTTAGTCAAGTAGCCAAATCACTGGACTAACAGAGAGGAGCTGCTGCAGAGACAGGTTGCTATGAGGACATCCAAAATTTGTTATACATTACATCACATCACAAGAGTGACTAACAGAAGTTAAAAAAAAAAAAAGAGGTCTTTTCATTCAAGTTTAGATTTGTTTTCTTCTTTTATGGTTGTATACAAAAGCCATATACACATCCATGTCCTTGCTACAGTGAATCAGGCTTGGTTTTCCCCTCCCACCCAACATCACCAATCCACAAGTGCCCTATGCTGAAAGGACTCACGATTTTTTTCAGGAGAATGGTTGGAATCTGAGCGAACAGTCCTATCATCTGACACCTCTATGCATGATGTTCTTTCCATTCCTTTGTATATCTTTTTTAGAGTTTATACTGATACGTATAAAATTCAATCCTAACCCCTTCTCACTCGTTTCACCCTCTAGTGCTTTCATCTAGTTTGGTTGTGCCCTGCTTTTGTCAAGTGAGTTAAACTGGGTACGAATTGTCTGATCTTCTGTTATCTCACTACTTTACTAAGTAGTAGGTACAATTTTCTCTTGTTACGAGTTATCCTCATTCCAGGATCTCGTTGCATTCCAAGTGAGCTATTTTGCTTGTCAGGGAAAAATTCAATAAAGAAAAAAAGTTGTTTACCTTTAGGAGTTATTTATCTTCTGCTAGAGAGTAAAGTAGTTAACAAATGGCATAGGTTAGGGCAGCTCCAAGTTCTGCATCGAGAGAGCATGAAGAAGCTCTAGCTTTTTTCCTTTAGCTGAACATGCCCATCCCCAGACCTTAGCAGATACATCTGAACGGGTATGACTGCTTCCCCCTTTGAAATGCCATTCTGAGAAATACTCTGATTTTGTCCTATCTTTGTTGTTACATTATTGCTTTGTCTGCACAGTAATATCTCAGGACTGAAGATGAAGACATACTGGTGGTACAGCATTACAGACCCTAATTTTTATCTTTTCCTCCATGTAAAACCAGTGCAAAGAGCTACGAAGCTGATGTTCTGAACTTCACAATCATTTTCAGGAGAAAATATGGAGGAAATGAATGCTTGCAAATCTTCATTAGTCTCTACATTATGGAAAGATACTGTTGTTAAAGTATCAGTATGGCCTGTTAAGTACATTAGCAACAGATCAAAGTAATTGCCTCTGTACTAAATGAAAACATTACAAAAAAACCATTGTGATTGGAGCTACTTCTTTTAAGTAATCCATAAAATCAAAAAGTGAGAAAAATGTATCCTTTCAAGAATTACAGCTCCACTTGATCTATTTCTTCCCTCCCTATTATGTCCACTGCATTATTTATTCATTCAAGTGCTTTAATCAAGATAACCACTCAGAAGTCATTTGATTTAAAAGAATGCAGTGTTAAATGTAGTGGTAACAGATCACAGCAATTCGCAGCCCACGGTGATGTACATCAGCGTGGAAAACCAGCTGTACTGAAGACACATTACATGGTTACAGCTGAGAGTCATTCTGTGGTGTAAAAAGGAGATTTTTTATTTTTTTTTTTTNCTTATGCCCGACCCTGGGATCCACACCAACCACACTGCACCACCAACCATAGTTTGAAGGCCTATTCTGCAAGACCACACACTATTTAACTTCGGCATGTTTCAAGTACACAGTCCTCCTACCTGTGGGGAGCCAGGCTGCAGCAGCAGGAGACCCCAAGCATTTTGAAAAGCCTATCCAAGAATCAGGTAAACACGTGGCATATTAACACGGACAAAACACCACCCTTATGCCTACAAAATCTGCACAAGTGCTGTCATGCTTTTGAGGGCAGAGCAGCGGTGGCTGACACAATACAGGGCCAGCCTCAGACTCACATTCACTACCAGCCTCACAAGGATAACAATTCTTCCTAAATAAACTCCTAGATTTGGGAGGTGCCTGGACACTACAATGAAGAGTGATATTATATTTCTTATAAAATGTATCCAAGCTAAACTATGCATGTTGTCATAAAGTGCACAATGAATGCTATGTACTCAAGTAACGTGTCAGAAGCAGAGAGGTTACACACTTTCTTTGAAATAGTCTTGACGAAATACAGTCAATGACAGGCCATTTCATCACATGGAAAGAATACGATATTCTTTTTGAGAATTGTTTTTAAACCTATTTGGCTGAAGGAAATATTGGTAGGTTAAGTGTTTTTGTTGCATTTTCCGAACCATTTTTAGCCTTATTCTAAACTTAAATTTAAATCAAAAGTTATGTCAGCAAAGCCATGGTCAACAGAAGTTTTATTTCATTCTTAACATATTCTTACACTGTGGCTCGAGAGTCTCCTGTATAATGTATAGAAAGTATCTATTTCTTTTCTCTCCACTTTTTTGAGCAGTGAAAACAAAAATCAGATTAAAAGGGCCAAAATATTAATATGTTGTTTGTTGAGAATATCTCAAATAAAATCTTAAATAAATCACTAAAAGGGCAACAACATTTAGCTTTTTTTTTTAGCTTAGTACATCTGAAAGATTTTTTTAGAACCTGAGGTCTATATAAAATTTTGAACTTCGTTTCCGTTTCAAAGCTGGGTGTTGGAGAAATAAAGAAATCATTTTCCTAAAATAAGGGTGGGGGGTTTGGCTTTTTTCCCTGTGAAATGGAGAAATTCATTTCTCATCCAGCTGGCTCCATTAGATCTCTCTCTGAAATCAAGCCACTAAGAGACATAAAATCTTGTAAGTAACGTAAAAAGGAATACATTGAACACTCCAGCTAAATTAGAATACAGACGGATTTAAAATTAGAACAGAGAAAAGAACAAACCAATAGCAATGGATCACAAAACAGAAGTAGCAAAAACTTTAGTAATGTTATTGCTGAAAAAAATACAAATGACAGCTTCAAGAGTGTCCTTGTAACAAAGGAGAGCTGCAGATCTATGATGAACTTAAAACACTGGACACACCTAGAAAGCTCAGACTTTAGAAAGACTGCAAAGCTACAGAGAAGAAAGATCATGTTTTAGACATGCATCAGACATACATAAAAGCTCTTTAAAATAAAATTTTAGCCTTGTGTAATAAATATTTTTTATACATAAAAATATATTATTTTTTCCTCAACAGGATCTGTGTACAACCTTGAAGACAGTCACATATGAGACAAAGAATCACCCTTTGATGTCAAAATAGGTTTAAGCTCACAGCAACAACATTACCAATAGTTTTAAAAAAAAAGGAATCAAAAGAAAGTAGATGGAAACTCTTGCTAAAATAACTTACCACTCTCATCACCAATAATTATAATCAGTCTCTGAACAAATGCATCAGGATACGATCTTGTGTCTATTTTAAGGCAGTATGCCTGCAGACTACAACTATATTTGTAGTTTAAGCTAGCACATAGAAAGGAAGATCATAAAGGCCTACTGTTTCTATACTTCATGCAAGAAAACATTTTTTCCACATAGTCCAAACCATATTCAGCTTTACTTCCAAACAAGAGTAATTACTATTACTTTTTATTATTATATGCAAAAAGCTCCTCTCCCTAGATGTAGGCATGCTACTTGCAATATAAATATATTTGGGAAAACAATTGTGCTTTGGAGAGTTTACCATCTAGTAATACCAAACAGTGTAAGTGGGGATAAAAATAATATATAGGAGGAACATGCCACATTATGCAAAAGTTTTTTTAAAAACGCTTGAAGTAATTTTTCCCTAAAATAAATACCAACCTTTCCAATTCTTTCAGCTTTGTATTTCTATTTTCTTTTAGCTAAAGCTCTAGTTGAAGAGCTTTATTTAGTTAAAGCTCTCTAATTAAAAAATCTATTTATTATGATATACCATTTCTGTTGTTGTAACTCTACATTTGTGCCAGAGACTGCATGAACACCAAGATGATTGTATCTGTCCCAAAGACTTTGTAATTTTATTTGCATTACATGAGAACATGGGGATATAGACAGGATAGTCATCAAAATAATGAGATCACAACTACACAGTGTGAGTTGTTGTGGTCTTTGGCTGTGGTTCCTTGGGCCCTTTTCTTGGGGCAGTGTCAGAAATAAGCCAATTTCATTTCTTTCCTAGCCCTATCCCCGGTGCCTTGCTCCCAGCCTTCCCATGCTCTTCCCTGTCATGCTGCTGCATCTATTCTGGGAACAGAAGAGAAATGCCTTAGACCATGAGCAGTCCAGCAAAGATTTGTGCAGGCCTTAAGGCACCGGAGAGTTAATAGGGAGATGAACAGGGAGGTAGATTTAGTGACACTTGCTAGGATTTCTCCCCTGGCATGAGAGCAAGCAAAAGGATGAAGATACTTTTTGAAGATTTAACCAGGACACATTGCTGGTTACAGGGAGACAACATTCTCAGTACTGAACGAGGAAGGAGCTACAACAGCTAAAGCCGTAGAAGACCTTGGCAAAGAGCACAGACAGAAATAGAGTGCAAAAAGCAGGGACAGCAAGCCAACAATGAAACAAGCAACGCTGTGCTGCCAGCTAAAATCATCTTAGAGGAATAAAAGCAGAGCATGAATTCACTCAGCAAGCCTACAGAAAATGATGCAGCCACCAGGTCTGGAACAAGACGCTTGAACGTAAGGACAAGAACAGTCTCATCTGCTCACACAGCTAGGAAAAGCTTAGAGATTTCACAGAAGGGATCTGCAGTGTTTACACACTGCCTGGAGATAATCACATTAACTCAGATCAATACACCTGGAATGTTTGAAAGTAGTTACTCCCAGAATTCACTTATTTCTACTTACACTCACGTTGTTTCTATAAACACAGTGAATTAAAGTGTTTCATCACTTTATTTCAAAAATCTACATTAATTAGTACCAGACAAGGATTCTCAGCTAGTAAATACCTCAACTACTCATATTTGGCTTGGACAAGGTTCCATAATGGTGTTATTCAGGAAGAAACCTATGAACTATGCGCAACAAGAGAACAAAACTGACTGTGAGCATAAATACCTATATCTGATTTATAAACCATAACTGTGCAAGGGCAGCTGACCTTGCAGGCAGATTCTTTTACAGTAAAGATGTTTTTCCCAAGGATATGAAACACCATGCAACTAATGATGCAGACAGACTTCGCTTTCAATAACAGTTTCATGTCAGTTAATTTATCAACTTAAGGTAGCATGAAAATTTATTAAGAACTATTGGAGCTAAAATACACCTGTAAGAATAATAATTAGGCCACACAATTTTTGCATCCCCTAAAGAAAAAGGCCCACCAACCAACATAGCACTTCAGGCCACTTAAGTTTTGTGCCTAAATATTTATGCTAGGGAAAAATTTAGGCAGAGACTCCGATGAGACTTCAGTCTATTTCTATGCATGTATGTATTTATGATCTCCTACTAAGTAGTTGATGAAGCAGACTTAGTGGCTCTACTAGATTAGATTACCTTATATTTACAGAGTATTTAATCATCTGTACCTTTAAGTTATTTATCTAGGAGAAAAAAAATATATCTCAGCTTTGATACAGCCTAAGGCCTTTTAAGCACTAAGTAGGAAAACCACAGTAGGTTGGATATGCCTAGATGCCAGTCTTGCATAGATCAGGACAGAAGGATGGGTGTTTGGGAGTAAGCATGAGAGGGACAAAAAAAAAAATCATATCTACAAGAAGCACCGCTACGGAGAAACTGGCAACATAATCTAGTACTCTGACAAAGTGGGGAGCAGGAAGGAAGTGGGGTATAGGCAGTTAAACAATATCACAATCACTTCCCTCAAAATTCACTTTTCTCAGTATTTTCCATAGTTAGTGTGTTTTTCACCCTCAGACTCTCCTTTGGAAATCAGACTTTATAAACACCTTGAAAGCATCTCAAAAAACTCTATCTGATAAATAGAAGTCACAATACACATCCTGCCAACAAATATCTGTTTTTAATTTATGTGAGAAAATAAAACCCACATGGTCACCTCCCTCAGTCACAGAAAATTAGAATACTTTTAAATCCATGATGTATCTGACATACATCATCTACATCTTTTTTAGTAATCACCCTCAAGTATAGCCACTCAACTGCATTCCCATAGCTTTCAGTGCTGTTCCTGTCTATGACCAATTTGACTTAAATATGTAAACCAAGACATTTTGTTTTTCAAGCACCAACAACCACAAGTTCCCCTACACTCCCAAGCAAACCAGGGTCAGCTCAGGTCACTGCTGCTATGCTCCATAACCCCAAACCCCTCAATTTTAATTCCTCTGCTCACACCCCTTCCTTCTGAATGCTGCACCTCTCCAGCCCTCTGCTTTTTAATGTCAAAATTGTACCACATCTCAGGCAGAAATATAAACTTCTGCACTGGTTAAAAGCATGGGTAAGATCCCGCAGAATTCAGAGCAGAGAAGCTGAGTCTCATTTAAGAGCATGGCCAAGACTAGCCTGCTCTAATGTGAGACAGCAGTACTAGATACTGTTGACTGACTTCTTAATCTGTGCTCCCATCAGAACAAGCATTTTCATTCTTCCACAAGACAACACAAAAGAATCCACAAACTATAAAGAACATCAAGTTAGGAATCAAGCTGAGTTCTTCGCAGAACTTGCTTAGTCTGTGTGCTTCCCTGGTACGCAAAAGCTTATACCAGTTGACTTCCATCAATTTAGTTTCCCTTTTTTCTGCAGCATGCTTCATGTAACCATTACTTCTGCTCTCCATTCAGGAGATGCATACAGGAGATTTCGCTGAAGTCTGAGATGTTGTGTTAACATAGGCAACATGAAAAAAATTAATTCCTACAATTCCTCCCTAATTTTAAAAATGTCATGAAAAAGGAAACTAAAAGGCTTTTCACCAGCTGAAACATTTTGCAATATCATAGTTTTTTCTGCACTTTCATATGGCTGAGCAATTCCAAGCCATTCTCAGCCTTCTTCCAGCACCTCTAAAACAGTCCTGCAACATGATGAGCCAAGCCAAACTACTGGTTTCACTGACCCTACAGCCAAGCTTTCACACTGCCACCTTCTCTCCTCCTGTTGCAAAGGAAAGCATTGCATATGCTTTGTGGGTTTCCACATGTAGAACTTTTTCAGATACATTTCTGGTCAGCCTGGCTTGTACACAAATTTATCATATTGCACTAAGATTTGTAGTAAGATTTACCATACCACCATCGCATTTCAGGTTTATAAAGAAGCATTCAGTAATTGCAATCCCAGCTTTTTCTGTTTTGCCCGTTTTGCAGGACTTGTCTCAAGTGCTGCGTATCCATCAAAAGGAATAGATGCACCCCGCATTTCAGACCACATGCAGCAGAAAACTACAGTTATATATCTTAGGCCATCATGGCATTGTTTCACTATGCTCCACAAGAAAAATAGCAAAGAGCTATTTTCTGTCACAAGCTACCATAAATACTAATGTTATTTCCCCTGTAGAGCTACCACCCTAGATAAACAATTAGTCAAGTACAACACTGTGGTTTCAAGAGCTAATTCCTCAAGAAAGCACCGACACAGACAAACAGTATCTTCAGTCACCCAAGTCACCCAGTGTCAGGGAGCAGCAAAGGGCCTGCTGCTCCCCAGAGCAAGGTGAGCCAGGAGCCCTGGTGGTCCCCAGTCTGGGGGAAATAGGCAGACCTTGGCTGTGGTCCATCAACAGCCCTGGACAAGGCGAGCAAGGAATCAGAGCCAGGGTCTCCCCTGAAGGCAGCTGGCATCGCATGCCATGATGCATGGGCTGCCACTCATGCATGGGAGATGTAGGAACCCAAAACCCCGCAGACTGTGCACAGCACAGCAGCTGGCCTGCTCCTGAAATTAAGCCCCCTTATTTCTTTCAGCAAGCAGATATGTAAAAATGCACCACTTTGTGATTATCATTTGGTTTTATCAATTATCCAAAAGTTTGGCTTAAGAATTAGATACTCAACTTCTTCTGATTTCTTAAGGTAGATTATTGAATAATCAGAAATATCCTTACTTGTCATTATTTTATACCAGAAGGATATAAACAGGGCAATGCCAAGGACCCCTTGTCATTCTGATTAATTACCCTCGTTACCAACCTCCAGAGGAATTCTCTGCCCTGTCATCTACTCATTTCCAGCTGCAAGGTACCCATGCCAGGGCCCTGGAAATGCACTCACAAGGACCAGTTAAACAGGGACATTGTGCTGTGCCTGTGTCAAGTGTTCCGCCTAAGAAGTCTCTTTGCTGGAGTAGTCACTAAACACCTCCAAGAAAGAGAGTAGACATAGGTGAAGCAGAGGCACTGGGGTGGGAAGAGCACCTAAAACCCCCAGTATTGCTCAAAACCCTACAAAGTACGAAAGGGCAGAACTGGCAAGGCAGTGGCAGGTGGAAAAACGACCACCAGCAGTTTTTAAAAGTGCCAGAAACAAAGTTCCAAGATCTCTGTATCATGCCCCATACCATGAATTCAATTATCAGCATTTCCACTACAATCAGAACCATGTTCCCTCTTTAGTCTGCAATTCAGCTTCAAAACAGCATAAATCATACATCTAACTTCAAATCAATATTGAAGGCCAGAGTGACTTCTGTAATGGTCTATCCTGATCCTCTGTATGACACAGACCAGAAAGCCTCCCCAACTCTTTCTGTATCAGGCTCTAACCCTTCTTTGAGCAGTTGTTGGTTTGGGGCTTTTTTAATTTGATTTTTAAGAATCACATCTGGTCTTGATTTGGAAGCAACAAATGCTGTTTCTTACCCCGATCAATCAGCTGTGAACAAGCTTGTCAATAACAGAGGACTGAATATTGCCAACTCTAGGTAGAATAAAATATCCTGAATAATAGAATAAAATAAAAATGTAGACAAAAGTGTACTATGTGGTTGGAAGAAATAGTATATTTAAAAGGCAGGTGGAAAGGTGGAAAAAAAATTCCTTGGGACTCTTAGGTTATTTCAAACAGGAGTGCTGGTGGAAAAAATAAATCAGTAATCAGTCCTGGGTCAATGGCCAAAAGTCACTTTGATCTATGCATTCTGTATAGCATTTGGGAATTAATTCACAATACATATATGGCACGTGTACAGAAACAAATGTCCTTACATTTATACAATCCTTCACAATCTGCTTTGAGAACTACAGTCTCCTAAAATATGTATCACAATCAGTACAATGTTGATGCAAATACTCCAATGATCAATGTAGAATTTGTAATTAGACGAACACTGACAAACACACAAGACTTAGTCATATGTTATTAGTGGTGTAAGGCACACAACGCTTAGTCATACCTTATTCGTGGTGTAAATATGTCACTGGTGCAAGTACCAAAGCAGCAGAGAAGCTGAGAGTAACAGAAAATACCAAAGTGGAAGAACAGAGCAAATCTGATCACAGGAAAACTCTATTTTGAAGGGACTGAAGAGGGAACTGACAAAAATAAAATAAAATCAGTTAGCGTTAAGTAAGAGGGAGACAGGAACATACAATGTAATGTAAACCAGTGGGAGATATTTTTTTTATTTCAAGGCAAAAGTTAGAGCAACAAAGCTCAGACTTTAGTAATAAGTATGACTCCAAAAATGCCAAGTCATGTTTGGACCAGCTTTCCTTCGAGGAAGAAAGAGGCTTAAGCAGGACTATCTCCCTACAGTTTTTATTTCTGCCCCTAGAATCTGAGACTAACTCAGAAGCATTATAGAAGCATTTAAAGTACAGCTCTATTTACTGTGAAAATCACTGCATCAAATTTTCAACAGTTGAACTTATTACAAAACTGATTGGTCTTTACAGTAATAAAATGGATATCAAACATTATCTGCTGGAACTTGCAACACCCACTTATTCCAAATTTTTTTCAGGCACAAGCTATTAAGCACTTCAGCTTTGTGGAACAGATAAGAGTTCATATACAAAAAGAAAGGAAATAAATACAAAAGGAAACCAAATTTAGGGTGCTTAGAGATCAAAGAAACAAGATAAAGATATCTGATTAAAAAAACCACAAAATGTACTTCATTATGGAATACCAAGACACTTGAGGCTCAGGCAGCCTAAATATATTATGAACAAATATCCTGAATTTTTATACGCTTTCTTTTATCTAGCAACAGGATTTGGAAAATGAACAAGAAAATTTTTCTGTATTTGTTCCTGTTTAAACCCCATTGACATCTAGGAACAATTGTGCTCTCAACCAGGCATACCACAGGAAAAGCACACATTTACAAAAGGCAAAGCCAAGCCCTTCCAAGCCTCAAAATTAATTCTGTAAACCCAAAAACAGTTGTAGAAACATACCTCATTTATTTGTAGAACTAGATTTAAAAGATTTCCATGTGATAGAAATACATCAATTTGCACTAGTAACCTCACAAGAGAAGGCAGATACTTAATCCTGTTTCATAAAACAGAATCTTCCAAACAGCATTAGGAGCTGCACACACAATGCACACACAATACCGCAAGCGCCATGAACATCAACTCTGGACAGAATTCTAACAGCTGCCCTAACTAGACAGGTACTATTATTTCAAGTTTAAACTCCTTTGACAAGAAGCACCACATTTTCAAGCAGCTGAGATGTTTTGAAGGCCAATTCCTGCATCTGTATGTTCCTTGCATGATACACATTATTGAAAAAGAACAACCAAACTGTGGTCAGTAAACAGTGTGCATTTCCTAACTTACAATCATATAGTTGTAAATAGCTAATTACCTAAGTTGATTAGTTGCATATAATTACAAAATGTAAATACACATCAAGTAAAAATTTATATGAATATATTCTCATGCATGTCAGCTACTGCTCACACACACTTGCCATTTCATAAAGGTATTGCTTTCTGTTACTTCAATGACTAAAAAAAGTGTAAGATACCCAGAGAAGCACCAGCCTGCCAGCATCGGCTGACACATGACTTCAAGTAACAGGGAAAATACCATTCAAGTAGTGAAATAAGCACAGAAATGTACACCCAAGTATTAAACTTCCACTGAGTAGCGGAGGAGAATGTGGTTCAATAGTCTGATGTTCCTCTGAGGAGCACATCACCAAGCTGGAGATTCACTCCTTATCTCTTGCCTCTCCACGCTTATTTCACAGCCTTAACGCTTTTTTAATGTTGGTGCTGTGAAAACAAGCATGTGTGCACTCAGCTGCACTGAGCAGAAGATTCATATCCCAGGTGAGAGACAACTCAAAATGCCATTCCCACTTCGTAATTACAGAACACAACTATGGAACAAAACATGAAGCAACTGCTCTCCCCACACAAAAAATGAGAATCCTACATCATCAAAATGTATTCAAGGAAACAAAGCACTAAATGGACTGAAGTACATTTCCATATGTCAATATGCTTACAATGCATTCTTAACAGGGGTCTCCATTCTACTCCTCTAGCAGTCCTTTTATTATGATTGTTATTATGATTGTTAGTATTTGCGGACCTTTCTCCCAGCCTGGATGAGCAGCCCCAGCACTGAGACTGATGAGACAGCCCTATCCTAGCAGGGAAGTTACAGCTGTGCCACATGCCAGCAAGCAACGACGCAGCCTTTTTGTAACCTAAAATGCCTGCAGCCATAACTACTAGCTGCAAGTTGTGAAGGCTGCCACTATTGTATTTGCACTGCTAGGGGTTTTTTTTCCTCCTCTTTCTTAATTAGAGTAAAACCAAAAACACACAATGCTGTCTGCCTGCAAGGTAGGCAGTAAAAGGTGTTATAACACCTGACCTGGGTGCTCAGTGTTTCCCTGTTTATAAGCTGCATTTCCTCTACAACAGTTGGAGCAACAAACAGCTTCCTTCCTCTCCTTTTTCCTACTCCAAAAAACAGAAGACAAAGCCAACTTTTACAAGGCCTTTCCAGAGGGCTTTAAGGCCTTGTTTTCTGCAAAAGATGCTTGCAAAAAGAGGACTGCATTTCTTTCACAGAGCTCCACCATAAGTAGGTTTTCACAGCTGTCCCACTGGTCTCACCGCAACATAGTTCAAGTTGAGAGCAAGCCAAAGTAGATGCAAACAACATACTGCTTTCATGGGATCCTAACCTCAGAGAGAATCAGAACTGGGAAGGGAGCTACTGGCCCACAGTAGCTACCTTCATAACAGTAGCTATGAGACCCACACAAGTGTCTAGTTTCCCATTAGCTAACCCTAGGCCAGATGCAGGTCTTCAATCCACAGAGGCTCCCTGCAAAATCCCTGTCAAGAAGTAGGCTGGCAAGATGGGCCCCTCAGCAACCTCACAAAGGTAATAAGAACAGTAAATAAATTGTAAAAGTAATATTCTATCTCCAAGATTAATGTAGCAAGGACCCTGCAGGCAAACTTCTGTGATTCTGTGAAACTTCTGCCATGTTTTCACTCCACTGTGGATTTTCAAGCCATACCCATGTTTGGCACTTGACTAGGATGTGATGGTCAAGCTTCAGCCTGAAGCACATTCCTCAGGTTCACTGATTACAGCAAACATTTTAAGAAATAAAAAAACCTCATGCACCACAAATATGCCTTCATGCCTAACAAGACGGGCTTACACAAGCCTAAACAAATTCAAACAATTTCAAAACAAAACTGGACAAATTCAAGCTGTAGCATGTCTACCATATACTTATTCTCTATTAAAAGTATTACTCAATAAAACCTAGTTACGAGGCAAAATGCGTATGTCATTAAATATAATAATCAACCATTCTGAATTTGAAAGAATCCAGCACATCATTTGTCCCATCCATTCCCTGAACCAGTGCTGAGGATTGTAGGCTATACTTTGCCTGGCCCAGATTTGAACATCTCCCATGATTAACCTCCATATGTTCAGACAGTCCCAATCTCTCTGCACAGAAAAAATACATTAATCACTGATTACATTCTGCCTACAGACAATATCAGTCTCCCCTGGCAAACTAAATATTGATGCTCATCTTTTGGTTACTTTGGGCTACTGAGAGCAGTGCTTTAGAATTTGTAGATGCTTCATTTGCTCTGAATTTGTTCTGCTGAGTAAAGAGCTGAAAAAAGCCAGGGCGAGCTAATTAAGAGCTAAATTCTGCCCATGAGTACATGCCCCTGAAAGTCACTGAGAGCTGCACTACTTAGGCATCAGAAGACCTAAGGTTTAACTAATATCAGAACAGGACGGGTGTTACTGGATCAGCAAGGTATATGGGAAAATAACAAGCCTCAAGACCAAACAGTTTCAGTCACACAAAAGCCTGTGATCCCCTGGAGGCATTGATGGGAATAACAATGCCAGAGGAAAATATGAAGGTATAGAGGAGCATATTCACTGGAGGAACTGGACAAGATAGATAATACTTGTATCTCTGTTGCAGTACCTTAGCTGCTCTTGCTGCTACCTATGGCGGTCCATCCACTTGGCACAAAAACCTTAACTAAAATTAATAGGTATTCCTAGAAACTCTGCATTATTGATGAGGAACATTCAATTAACGACAGTTTCTTTGGGATTGTCAAAACTGATGACCTAAAGTGCTCATTTCCGAGGCATTATGTATTGATAAAAGCATAAACTGATAATACAATTTAGAGTGGATTTTCTCTACAATGCTATTTAATGACCCATGCTAATGCTTAAAAAGGTTATGTGAATTATTCTGATCTTATTCCTGGAAGGAGAAATGTCCATTTTTGGCAGCTCTTCTAGCTTGGAAAGGTGGGGAAGGAAGCTAGGCAGGGAAAAAGACAGACAGAAATAGATCTGGTCCATTTGTAGAATTTCATGGGAAAAACCTGTATCAGTACAATTCATGATTAAGTATTCCGTAATACTGATTATATAGAGAGTAATTTTGGATTGAGACCACTTCTAGGAATCAGGACAGTACTTAAACAACTTTAAACAATGATTAGAACTAGAAAGGGGTGTCTAAATCCTACATCTATATGAAAAAAAACTGTATTAGTATAGTTAGAGCAACACTACACCAATAGAGTTCTGCCATTAAAATTCCATAGGAAGACAAGACTTCAGATTACTGTTTTCTAAAAAGCCTAAAAAACTCCCAGTTCTTCCAAATTTCAATGGGAGATGACATTTCTGGAAGGTTAAACTTGTACAGGATGTTAGATTATAGTCTACCAGGCACTGGGCAGCAGAGGCAGAATATTGTGGTGAGCCAGGACTCACTCAGAGCATCTTGTCCTGGTTTTCAAATCCTCATCCACAACAAATACACAGATTCACTTAACTTGCCATATATATATATTTAAGTATAACCTAGCCCAAACCTCAGGTTTCACATGGATATCTCCCAGTGTGAAGTTCAGCATGAGGCCCTTCTCTCAATTACGTTTAGGTCTGGCAGGAGACCCATTTACATATAAGCTTAAAACCAAAGCAATCTTAAACTAGTCTGATATTCCCAATTACAATGAACCGATACATTCACAGTGCTATAAAAGCAGTGGCTGTATCACTGCAGGCCTGAATCTGAGGGTCCTGAATTCAGTCAGGATTGCCCTACACATTCCACCTTTGACTCATTTCCAGTCTCCGACACCCTCATAGTAAAATAAACAAATAAATAGTTTCCTGATCTTCAGATGGAA
Source organism: Rhinoptilus africanus (assembly GCA_013400135.1). Classification (NCBI taxonomy): domain Eukaryota; kingdom Metazoa; phylum Chordata; class Aves; order Charadriiformes; family Glareolidae; genus Rhinoptilus; species Rhinoptilus africanus. The sequence goes on from VXBO01006798.1 coordinate 623,258, forward strand.
CCTCTGTGTTTCAGTTTGTGTTTATTCCTTCTTATGCTGCCACTGGGAACCACTAAAATGAGCTGGGTCTGTCTTCTTTGCGCTATCCCTTCAGATGTTTGTATACACTGATGAGATCCCCCAGCCTCAGGGATGTTGATGGGTTTTTCAGCTCAGGCCTCAAACACCAGGCTTCCTTTCAGAAAGGAGATGTCCAGGACACTAGCAGGGAAGAGGAACTGTGCTTCCAATGGGAAGGCTGGCCAAGTTACGTGAGACGCAAGATAGGAAAAGGGATCATAATTTTTCTCTGCCCTGTGAGTCCATGCAGAAGTCAACTTAACTGTACACTCATAGTGCAAAACTACCACCCTTGAAGCAAAAAGGGACAATACAGGGTATAGAAAATGAAATTCAATATCTCTTTTAAGTATAATAGGCAGCCTGTTTAACTTATTAGGTTCAAAAAACACATACCAGGTATTTTTGATCTCAAAAGAAACCAAATAGCAAGACATGACCTTATCACTGCATTTATTCCAAACAAATACTCTTTGTTCCCTCAGCCAGTGGCTAATTGCCAATTTGTTTCATGAACAAAACCTGACACAGAAAACAGAATCCAGCTATTAAGTACAGAGGGCTACAAAAGAATGCAGGTAGTATTAAGCTTAAGGCAGAACTGCTCTGCCAGCAAGCATCAATGTGCTAAGCACAATCCCACCTTCTCTATCTCCTGCTCAGAATCTAATTTTTTTGCAGTAGATTATCTCCCTCAAGGGCAAATGTATTCCAAACATTTAAGGGCTCTTACAAAAGGCCAGCACTGATCTCTGTGTTTGAATAATATCCCAAATGGACCCTCATTGGTAACACGATAACAAAATCAGTGTTTCAGTCAAAATAGAAGAGTCTTTTTGCTCCTCTGTTCTTTCCTTTTTGTGCATTGATATAAAGATCAGAGTCATCTGCATGAATAAGATTTAGAATTCTGATGAAAACAATAAGAGATACTAAGCACTTTCTGGCCCTCCCAAATTTGTATTCAACCTCTGCCTTTGTTAAAGCTGTAATCACACTCCCATCGGTATTCAAGGGATTTATGCAAACAAGGTCTCTTCTGTCAAAAATCATAGCAATTTAATGCAGTCGCAGGCTGTTTGGTTGTGTAGATTACTGGCACCAAAGAAGATGCAACTTAGTATTCTGATGCATGTCAGCTCTCTGTAATACAGATCAGACGGTTTTAGCAGTCTCATCTCAGCCATTCTAGCATAAGATACTCTATCTATATACAGCCAAACTAGAAGCATAAGGGAAAATAACAGCAGAGAGGTGACTTGAAGCTACAGTCAGAAGGAAATTTAAAAACTAATCTAAAATTCAGACTGTTGCTTAATTGTAAGTACAGTATTAGCTGAATATCTCATAAGTTTTTCTCCATGGAATGTCACCCACTTGCATAAGGATGGACTTAAATGAATAAAAGCCTACCATCTTTCCCTCAGCGCAAGTGCTAGCTACTGTTTGTGTGTGTTACACACCCACTTTATACACCCAACACACAAAGGATTAAAAGAAGTCCATTTCACAGCTCCCAGACAGGGGACTTAACTCTTTAGATCTAGCTGTAAAATCAACACTCATAGCTTTAGTGGCTCTCTGGCTGACATTCTCATCATGTGCAATATCACAGCTCCTCCCATCACTTGGGGCCATATCCTGCCTCCTTCGGGAAGGTTGTGCATTTTGTTTCAGTGGGCAAAATTCAATCACTTGAAATGAAATGAGCAAGATTTGGCTATGACCTACCCCCCTCACATTATTGACTATAGACAAATCTGGCTCTGCTAGAGAAATTCTACCTGTACTTGTACGGGAGATTATGATGTCTGCACTCACTACCACCCTCTCAAGAATGAAGAATGGGTCTGTCGTGCTGGCTTAACACCTCTTTCCAAAACCTGTTTGATGCTGTGAGGAAAGGGAGAGAGGGAGTTGATTAAAAGCTGTGATGAAATGTATGCAAGAGAGAAGTACCTGCAGTGCTCTGTTACCTCCAACCACTTTCTACCCAGGCAACCGATGGCACTTCACAGGAAAACCATTACATCATCAGGGCAGTCTCTAATTGGCTATGCTCTGGACAGTTTCTGACCCAAAATATACGGTTAGATAAAATATGCCATTCCAAAACATGCTTTAATTGAGGCAGCGTATTACCAGGCACCTTGCAGATGTGCAATAACATCTGCAACTCCCTTAAGTAAGAGAAAGATGAGTTAAGATTTCACTGAATACTATAAACATTTATTTTTTGTATATATCTTTAAGCCTGAAAAAATGCAGAAGACTTGCTTTGACCACATGGACCTCTTTTGCATTTACTTTCCAATATGTTTACGCTAGCAGAAGTGCTTGAAACAAAGCATTTAAGGTGCTTATTTGCTAAAAACAAGTGCTACACTTAAACACAGTTCTTAGAGCCAAGATGGCCATACAAAATTATTTAAGCCTCATGCACATCCATCCACGTAACAAAAAAAAATACAGATAACTTACACCAAACACAACTCTTCTTCCCAATTCAAACAGCCCACAAATGCCAACAGATCTGGGTTTATGTTCAGCCTATTAATACAAAATATTTAATGAGTAACCACTAGAAGAAATCAAGAGTTTCCACAAGCAGAAGAACAAGATGCTATTTGCAGGATAAATCATTGATTGTGCATTATCTACTCAGCTCCAGTACTGTAACAGCTGGTTGCAAATAAGGACATTGAGGTATCTACAGCACAGAGCCTTAGTATAGAGGGCTCAGGCTGCCAAGTGAATTAGGGACAAATACTTAACTTAATAAGGAAGTATCATTCAAAGGTAATGGGACCAGAACTAAATCAGGTTCTATTCCTTACTTCATTCCGGTCCTTATCTCCTTTCCCCACACACACTACATGTGTAATCCAAGTATTATGGCATTCTGCAAAAATTAGCCTCATTTTATATAAAAAGAGCCACATTAGAGAAATCCACAGAAGTGGATAGAAAAGGTGACACTCATCCTTTTTTCAGGTTGGTTTACAGCTCCTTAAAGCAATGACCACATTTGAGTTCTGTATCCACAAACTGCATAGTACAAGTCCCCTTGCTGGCTGCTCCATGCACCGATATAATAAAAATAAACCAGCTAGTAAAACACATCATGACATGGCAGCGAACAATTGCTGTCTGAAGTTCTTCTGGCCTCTGTCAAGAGATGTTATTAGGCCTAACAGTACAGAAATACCTACTTTAAAGAGAAGTAAAAAGTTTGGCTGATTTTGCCCTATTTAAGTGCCTTATCTGGGATTATAAAACATGAAATCAAATCCTGCCAACTTGCATTCTCTTTGCAAGCATTGAAAGAAGATGGGAGGTCTGTCTTACAAGTGCCCTCTTCACAATATATCTCTATCCTGCTTTCAAAGGACCCTGACGTCTCAATGTTCATCTACTTCACCTCAGTTTAGCTGCAGAAGTTTTAGCTGCTTTTAACATTCAGTCTTAATTAGGGAGACAAAAGAAGTTTCCTTAGATGTTTAAGTTAGCTTCAGTGGTGAATAAGATGTTAAAAAGTAGGTGACGGACTCTTTAAAACAGCTTCTCTGATCTCCCTCACTCTACCGGCACTCCTTTCAAGTTCTTCACTGGCCTGCCCCACTATTAACCTCCCTCCACGCTGAGAATTAGCTATTTATTATCAGCCTTTGTTCCCTCTCTCTAAGGGCTCCTCCTTTCACTCTTTACCCAAGAATCCTCAGTGGTCTTTTAAGAATGTGTATAACAAAATCCTTTTGAAAGTCAAAATAAATTATTGGTACTGGTTGGAATATAAAGAAGCTCCTATTTTGACCACTTACAGCCCTCTTTGAAAGTCTTGATGCTGATGCAATGCTGCGTACTGCAGTCTTATGACTTAACATAATCCTAGAAGTGTATCCAAGTGAGCTAAATCTATCTCTAGTAAAGCGCAAGCTCTTTGTCTTTGTGGTGTCCCAGCACAGGAGCAATGTGTAGCTAGATCTCTCTCCAGTCTTTAGCTTAATGCATATCAGCAATTTATCTATTAACTGAGAATTAGCTCCTGTTCCTCCTGTCCCAGTATCTCTGTCAAAGAGGTATGACAAGGAAAAAAAACCATAATTCGAAACCCACTTAATATTATACCTCCTTAAAGCTACGCGGAAATACAGGAATTGAAAAAACAGTTTACCAAAACCTGTAAAATTGAAACTAGCAAATTGTGCACAAACCTGACAAAGTAACAAAGTGCAACACAATCTTTCTTAAAATTGGCAGGCCTCACCTTTGTCACAAGGAAAACTGCAAACTGCCTGAAGTGCAATCCCTTCCATATCCTAGGGTGTGCCTGTGAGGAATAAAACAGACTAGAAGCATGAGGCTTGGGTGTTCTGTAAATCAGAAGTGAACTTTATTCAGTATGAAACAAATCTAACAGTTAACTAATTCAGTGCCTAAGGACAAACCTCATTCCCAGCTCCTGCACATCACAAAATGTCACAACATTTGGCTGCCTCCTATCAAGCAAGAGCAAAATACCATAACTTCTCTCAGGGCAGTATTAAAGGACAGTGTCAGTGCTTTGTTAGAAAACTGCCAAATGTCTTTTCTTGTTTTGCTCAAAGTCACCCAGCCAAAATAGCACGGTGATAAGAGGCTGAATGGAAAAATGGGCACAGGGGAAGGAAGAACCATATTCTATCTGCCTGGAAGTGTCTGATAAAAACTGATCTCCTCCTGTTTCCTTTAATCATTGTGATTTTCTAACAGAAAGAAATAATACATGTAATATAGCAAAGCTCTTTGTCATCTTTATACTCCATTAGAAAACATTTCACTGATCATTAAAATGCAACCATGGGACAACGTGATAATACCTGATGAAAACCTGACTTTCGCAAAAAACCAAAATGAAGTGAAACCATGGAATCTATTTTAAAGACTCAATATTTGCACAGAGTCTCAGCAGTACATCACATCTGCAAGTAGAAACTCCATCAAACCTCAGCATAGTTAACACTACCTCAGACACTTTGGTTCAATTTGGACTACATGGGAAATGACGTGTTTGAGTCACCAGGACTTCTTCCTTCCAAACGTAAGTCTTCTCCCAGGGGTCTTCCACCCAGGCACTGACCAAACACAGTCTGTCAGATTTGACAAGACAGGAGGCCACAGAAGTAGAACTGCTCAATCGGATCTAAGGGTAATCAGACTTCCTACAGCATGACACAGCGTTACGGTAACGCAGTGCTGTGGAACATTGCATTCAGGCTTGGTAATCAAATAAAACTGTCATTCAAGATTTACTATACTCCTGTGCACAGTTATCCATTATCTGTAACAAAGCCTGAACTTATTAAATTACTTCATATTTTCAGTATTATGCTGTTGTTTATTATATAGCACTATGAAGGAATGCAGAAAGAGTCATTTTCTACTAATACTGAACAAGGAACATTATTAGATTAAGGACAGAACATTACCCTTGAAGCTTTTCTCTCAGCTTTGTGCCACTGCAGAACATCTAGTTATATAGTTCTCCCTAATGCCTCCTGCCGCAGATTTAAAGACCCAAGGCAAATCACTCCCATCACTCCGCTAGCACTGTGGGAGAGGCACAGAGAAGGAAATATGTTAATTTTGGTAACAAACCAGAGAAGTACATTGGTGTCATATTCCTTCCATCTGCAGAGAACAAAAGGCCAGTTGGTTCCCACCACACATCTATAAGACGAGACAGGAAGAAATGTCCTATGATAAAAGGGTGTTTACAAAAAAGAAAGAAGTGAAAGTTGATACACATGTAATAGCAGTACCTTGGTAATGGACAGGAAGGAAAACATGTTTCGGACAAGGCCCCAGAATTCCCTTTTCAGTGTTTCAGAGACAATGCACAAGCATGCGGGTAGGAGGCACAAGAGCCTGAAATCTCTGCCCTTACTCCTCCGTTTCCAACCTTGTATAAGCAGAAGCCCCAGGGGGTAGGAGTTTGGTTACCAGCATTTGCCCATGAGTTACTCTTCTAGTTGTTCATCAGTCTGCCACAACTGGTTAGCTGCTTGCAAGAGTTGAGTGCAGCAGCACACAGAGCACGGACAGAAGTGCACAGACATTGCAGGAGCAGCTTTACAGGCGGCCTTATCTCCTGTACCTCCTACAGTCACACCAAGAGAGCAACAAGTCATGGTACTTCAATTTTCTGGTCCCCTCAGCTTAACAAAGAGAGGCAAATGGGAACAAAGTAGAAGAGGGGCAGAGAAGCCCAACCAGATCCACTTTCCAAGTGGAAGTCAGCAAGACGATCTTGAGCCCTGCCAAATTCTACTCTCCTATGGGAACTCTTTATGACAAGGAAACAGCTCTGCCTGCAGCTGCCAGTGATTTCCGTTTAGCCCCATCATTTGGCAATGCCCACACATGAGGCTGTGGAAATAATCTTTTTACTCAGTGTTTCCATGTGTTACTGGCTCATTATTCAGAAGCTTTCTGGTCAGACGGCATTAGAAGTTACATCACTTGCCAACAGTATTTGGACTGCTCAGTATCTGTGAAGAACAGATAAAAGGTATAATCAAAATGCTACAGAAATAAGGATTACTTTTCAACCTTAATTAAGCTTTTTCTGACTTCTGGACATTTCATTTTATTGAACAATGAGGAAGTTCTGCAATGAAAACCTACAACTCCAAGGAGGATGAGGACTTCTTAAGCCTTATTCCAAGATATTGGAACAATTCCAAGATCTTGGATCAGGAGAAGGAAGGGGTACCCAGGTGAATGTTGTCTCAGGACACACAAACTTATGCTGCTTTTCTCCATGTCCAGGGCAGATAGTGCAGAGGAGGACGCCACAAAAGCAGCATAACAAAGGGCAAAAGCCCAAACAGCCTCTGATGTGGATAACCTAAAAAAAATTAAAACTTGGATAACATTTTGGCCTGAGGTTGCAGCTTCTGTAGGCAGAAGAGGAGGCTTTATATCGCCAGAGGACCCAAACCTAGATTTAACACACATTATAAACACAGCCTACCATGTGGGCAACGTGTCTTACCAACTCTGGTACTGACTGCTGTCACCAAAGTACAGGTAAACTGAATTCACACAACAGGGCACAGACGAGTCTGACAATACCCACAGCCTGCCCCCAGTCCATAAAGAAAACTCAACAGTGAGGAAAGTCCATCCTTCCAAGTGACCTTAACAGAATAAAGCTATTTCACTCAAGAAAACAAAAAGACCTTATGTTGTTTCAAAAGTTAAAACAAGGGACAAGAGACAGGCACAGAGATATCTACAGCTTCCGAATTAGTATCACAAAGAACATGGGGAGGTGAAAACTGGAAGGAACAGAGTCTCTGACAAATGGAAGCGAAATGGAACTGCTACAGATTGCTCACTGTAATGTGCAAGAAAAGAGACGGGGCATTCCAAAGCAACAGACAGAAAAGCAGAAAGAGTTGCTGTCTGTGCTATCAATATGCCATAAGCCCTAATAAAATATGGGCAACGGGTACTCCACTATCTTCTGGGCTTTTCTGATTATACCATATGTTGGAGATGCACATCTGCTCTTTATACAAAATGGATAGTATGTACTTTAAAAGCAAATTTGAGAAATCCACAGGGTAGAAGCTGATTAACATTGAGCTCAGCACATGAATTTGTCAGTCCAGGGCCACGTGTCTGACTCGCACTGTCATACTGGTGCAACATTCTTTAGTTCCATTGCCATGAGCCTGGAAATCGAACATCCATTTGGTACTAACAGCAACAGCATTTCCAGCAAGAAGCTCCTGGGACAAATGAACGCTTTGCACTGAAATATTGGGCTTTTAGAAAAAGCACTTCTTCCCTTTTACCAGGTTATTCATATCTCAGTCTCATTTGTATTTAAGAAGACAGACACCTGGATTGTGCAATAATCTTTCATACAAAACTGTGCTACCATTCCACAGTGAAAGGTAAATGCATGAATCCGTAATGGGCTGCTGATCAACTTTTGACAAACTGACATTCTCATGACAGATTAACAGGGCATACATTTCACAATTTATAGCGCTGAAAGACACATGCAAATGCATACTTCGCAATAAACACTTGGGGTAGAGTTTCCTGCCTGGGAAGCTTTTGTACAAAAGCCTTTTTAAATATTTTCTTGTCACTAATATGTCTACCTCCTTAATGTAGGATTGATCTAAAAGTGGATGTTTCGGCAGATCACCATTATGCTCAAGTCTTCCTTGCCTAAAATACAAGTAATTTTAACTCAGAAAAGAGAAATTGCCCCAATCCTATAAAAATTGTAATGAGTTTATCATTATTACTGTTAAATAGGGATGTCAGACAGTAGAAACAATGCATACCCATGTTTTTTGCATTTTAGGACATAATACCATGACTACAGAGCGTCAGGAAACTACTTGAAACAGCTAGGTGAAAACAAGCAATCCCTTACCACTCAAAAAAACCATTCAACATCAGAATATTTTACAGAAGTACCGTTCCTTCTCCAAGATTTCCACAAAACACTGAGTTGTGAAACCTGAGGTTTAATAAAGTTAGTCACAATTATGTAGCTTCTGTTTTTCATCTCTAGTAATTCTGGACAGAAAACATTCAAGCGTTTCTTGTTTTTTAACCATCTAGAGTTGTTTCTAACATACATCTAGATAAATAGTAGCGTCCTCTTTGCACTCCTCAATGTCAAATGCAAAGTTTCTTTCTAGGAAGCTCTCTGGGTTGGGACAGATTAAAGAGGCAAAACAGCTTGTTTGTCTTTCTGAGCTCTAACCAACTTCTGATAAGTAGGGTGGGTTGAAAATAATCTCCCATATAGGAAAACTGCCTTGAAGTCCAGAGCTGAACTTTCAGACAAGGAAATTCATTTGTAGACAGTTATGGAAAACTACCTCTTCGTAGTCTGATTCACATTTTGTGAAATGTATCTAGCATGAAAGGTTTGCAAGGTACTGCACCAAAATATTGGTTTAACATTTAAAGAGCAAATAAAAAAAGTTGTCCTAGGTAAAAGTTATCTCCTGAAAAATCAGAGAGCTAGAGACGCAGAATGGGGTGGGATAAAAGGGGCACGAGGAGGTGACAAAGCTTACAAGGGCTAGAACCACAGCACCACCATATTAAACCAGTTTTATATTGATCTAATTCCATTCCTATACCATGATAAACCTAAAATACTACCAAATAAGATCCAAACTTGAAGATAATTTGACTTTTCAAAGCATTTCTTTCTAGGATGTTATGCCTACACAAATCTATTCGAAGATGAACTGCAAAGACAATTATCAGTGGAAAAGAGATTATTTCCTTTTTTATCAACAGGTACTTTTAAAAATGTATTTTATGCAATGATGTCAATATTTTGTCTTGTATGTATGCATATTTCGTAATACCAGCACCTGTAAAATAACACCTAAAATGTGGATATTGATATATTCTTATTTTAAGAGTTGAAGTAAAAATTCTTATGCAAATAGCAATCACAGAGTATGTGTGTCTGTGTGTGTGTAGAATGATGGGTAGATAAGTAGATGTCACCAACTGTAAAAAGTGGAGGTTTTATGTATCTCTAAAAAACACAAGAATTTTTAGAGTTACAAATTATCCTAAGGGAGAACAAGAGTCAGGCCAATTACTCTTTGTGAGTAAATGGTCTGGTGATTTCAAATCTATTTTTCCTTTGTGAATCATTCACGAACCAAACCCATTCCTTCCCCATATATTTGCTGTTTGCAAATTAGTCACTGAATAATTTATATGAAGGAAATTCACCCTTAGGGGTTAACTGCAAGCTTGTTTACTTTTACTGTTCCCTACCTATTATCCAATGTGTTTGAGCAGGTTCCCAAGTCTCACAACATTATTTCTGCTCCCTAAGCGAATGAGTGAAACTTTAAGCTGGTATATCCATACAAAAGGAATAACAAATCATGAACAGCCAATTTTGTTTCCCAGTGAAAAGCGATCTTTGCCTAGCTGTTTAGGAGCTGACAATATTCCCTCAGAAAGCACATCAAGCAGTGTGACCAAACTCACTAAGCACAGCAGCGGGGCTAGCAGCATGCTTTATCAAAAGGCAAATCCCATTTCAAACACATACAGCAGGTACAATGCTACATGAGGCTCTCAAAATGGCTTTTCTTTCATTTCTGAAGCACCTTCCAGATCACCAACCTCTCAGTGGCAATGGCAAGCCTACATATTTTGCATACATCCATCAAGCAGTTATTTAGCATCACTGACACCCCACCGTTCTTTTGTGCTATATTACTGCATTACTGTACAAATCTCAAATTGGAAGACTCCGTCCAAAATAAGGGCATCACACTCTCCGAAAGCTCAACACTCTTTTCAAAAGGCACTGCATTCAGAACTATGCTATATTCATAAGATAAATTAGTTTCTAAGATTCTACCCAAGCTGAGAGAGAGAGCGATCAGAGTAGAACTGAGTAGAGGCCTCAGGAGGGACAAGCAGGGAGCAAGGTGACACAAAGAAGACGCACTGTTCTAAACTGGGATTCAATTAAAATTCAGGCAACTGTTCAGGAAGACTGACCAGGAGACCATCTTAGCTGCTGACACAGACCAGCCTAACAGCTACATTGAAGGTAGGATCCGGCCTTGCTATGAGGACTGTGGCCCTTGAGCCTGGGAAGCAACAAGCACTTAATTATTCTGATGTGAGCAACAACAGCACCTCCGACAGTCTGCTGCATTAAGCTGACAATGTTTACCACTTGACAGGGTTATGCCCACCAGCTGGAAAAAACAAAACTTGGTCACAGGGGTTTCCCTCTCACCAGATCTCATCTTCCTTTGCTTTTGGTCTAAACCCAGACAGCATCACAAGAGAAAACTACTTTCAGGATATTTTTATAAAGATAATTAAATTTTATGCCTTAAATGCTATATGCAGGGTCCAACAAAACAGCCACATTACATTTTTGGTAGCTTTTTTCTCTTCTCCTTTGTGTGTGCATAATAGAAATTTTTACACTGGAATCATGTAATAATACCAATATTGACTTCCTTTTCAGTCTACAGAAGATTAGCAGTCCCTTGAGGGTTATATTGACCCTGGTTTTGCTCTCACCAATATTTACCTCTCAGGTCAATGAATCTTAATGCTGAATACAACAGAAGTCAATACTTGCTTATTACAGTTAGAGTAAGAACTACTGAGAAGGGATATGAACACTAGATTGGTGCCTGCCAACACTACCATAGTTAAGGAGTCTGTCAAGGTTTCCATCATGTCCGTCTTTTTTCCTAGTAAAATTTGTCCCAAGTAGCAACAAAAAAATGTCATTTGAATACTCAATAATCAAGTCTGTTCTTATAAAATGAGTTCTGACAAGCATATTTTAAAACTTAAGACACATGCAAGTATTCAGAAGCATGTAAAATCAAGTGCATAAGCCCAGACTTTATATTAATCTTTTTTTTTTTAATTATTTTTCAGGGGAGGTAAGGAATTGTTGTGGGTTTTTTAATAGTTACTGCAACTTTTAGGATTTAATTCAAGTCTCCTTGTATTTAATGTCAAGAACTAGTCCCCAAGGCATGCAGTACATTTAGTCCTCTGTTCACATTTAACTTTATTTTGATGACAGGCTAAAAACTGAGCTCCAAAGCTCAATTGTTCACAAGTTTCCAATTAGAGAGGCCAGAAGACTACCAAGGTAACGTCTTTAGAGTCCTAAGAACACCAGAATTCCACAACAGTCCATCCAAAATCCATACTAACATCCAAATCCTAAGGTAGGAGGAAACAAAATAATAAGTATGTTGTGGAGAGAAAGCATAAGAGAAGGAGCATAGCTCAGTAAACCTTGAGAAGAAAGGTGTGATAAGCATGCAGCTTTGACCAAATTTGTGGCAAACAAGCAGACATTGTCAGCTTGCAGATGTGGGCTGTCCATCCTTACTGCTCCTGACAGCAAGATTTGTCCTCATTGTGCAGATAAAACACACTGACAAATTTATACTTACTCATGTTTCATACCACTAGTAAGATATCCTAAGTGTCTCAAAGCCATAGACAACAGACAAACCTACATTAGACATCCTAATTCCATGCATTGGTTGAATGCAAATTCAGACCATCACTACCAAAATTAAGACTTTCCCAGCTTACTTGTCCCATAGGCATGTTCATCTCTGGTGCATTCAATAACACTTGCCTCTTTGCCCACTGTTTGTGTTAATGGCTCTCAGTCAAATGACTGAGAAATACTCTGCTTCACAGATGTGCTTTCATGAGCATTAAGATGTATAAGGCGTTGAAGCTTTGAGCAAAAATCACTAGCACGGCTTTAAGAGAAGAGTTTCCAGTCTCTTCCAATTGCCCAATCCCTAACTGCCTTTAAAATTTGAGAATCTACAGGGCGAGTTTGGGCTAGACTTAGTCTTAAGGTACTCTGATAGGCAAGGGCATTGTGCGTGGTTGAGCTGCATTTCTCAAGAGGTCCAACACCCTTCCAGAAGTGGCAAAGTTTCTCTAAGGACTGGTGTTTGCCTTTTTGCTTAATAAACCTGCCCGCACTTCAGTCTTTTTACTAGAGGAAGAAAGGGGCGTTTCTAAACTGTTTGTTATAGTTACGCATAAAAATTCAGAATAGATTTTTCTAGTCAGTTAACCATATTCTTGAGGGAAAACATAAGGTAGCATAATTATTAAAGAGCACTCTCAGTAATACTCACATCTTTATTACGTCAACCCTTTGCCAAAAAAAAATAAGATTTATAGTAAAAGCCACTTACATTTCTTCTTTGCAGAACCAAGCCATCTGCCTCAAATATACCATCAGCCCCTGCTAGATGAATTCACACATACTTTAAAGCCCCGGAGTAACCATTAGAATGGAAATTGGACACTACTTGTCATTTGCAAAGATTTCTTAACTGGAGAGGCTTCCCATTTGTTCAATTAAATGTTTGTATGTGCAATACACTTTATGAAATTTATCCCAAAACAGTGAGGACTGAAATAATATTGGAGGCAGATGGCACAGCTGTTCCATTTAGAAAGCTATCCTCAGCAATATACGAAGTGATGGACGGGACAGGGAAGAGGGAGTGAAAACTTGGTCCTATGAAGATCATCATCCATGGATGTTAGCAATAAGCAAACCATTTCAGCTCCAGTCTTCTCTCGCCCATCATGCGTAGCTGCTTGACTTCTTTGGGTTTATCCAGTTAGAACATATTGATTTAATTCGAGAAGTCAGCCGCTGAAGACATGTAAAGTGTGCCCCTAAGAGAATACATCCCTCTGCCTTAAGACCTAAGGGAGTCTGAAAACGTGTCTGTCACATTGAGACAAGGAGGCTTATATTTGTATGGGCTGATGAGGCGGTGTACATGCAGAATAGACACAGATACCATTAGGAATAGGGAACAAGTTCAAGCTGCTACTTATTTGCATGCCTCACACAGAACAGAAATCATTACACCGTGCTCCAGATGCTGCAAATCTCAAGATGCACATCCAGAGCTCATAATTAAAACTGGCAAACATTTTCATTGAGGAGAGGGAGGAAAAAGAAAACCCAGAGATATCCCAGTCAGTCTACATCTGTTTTGAGATTTCTGGGTGCTGGCCTGTTCTACCATCTCAGTATGAGAAAGGTCACCTTTTCAAAGGAGAGGGCATGCAAAACACTTCCTCACAGACAGAAGACTTAAAAGAATGTGATGAGAACATACCTCTTACCGTGCAGCACCTAGACTAAGTCTATAGATTCAGTGAACTAAATGAGCAAAGTAATCAAACAGTTTTTTAAATAGAATTTCCAGCCATCGTGAAATAAAACTAAAGAGAATACATGGAAATAGATTTAAACCAAAACAGGGTGGGGCAGGAAATATTTTCATCTTGGAAAGCATTGCTTTACTGGAAAAAAAGGAATGGAGGATCACACTGCACATCACAAGCCAGCACGTAGCTCTTAAAAGGTATTACTTATGCACGTAACAGAAGCTGCTTGGGGCCAGAAGACAGATCCCCTTCCCCGTATCCATGGGCAGGCAATGACATTAGCTCTGCAGGACTGCAGCTTCCTCTTGCGTGTCTTCAACATCATGTCAACAGTCAAAACCAGTTACAAGACCACAAGAACCATAGGACAGGTCTCACCACCTTCTTCCTCATTTCCTCACCCCAGCCTAATCTTTCCCTGCTTTCCTCTTCAATCCTACAGCCAATTAGAGACTTCTGCAGCTGGAATGCTGCTGGGAACTCACTTTGTGGCAGCTAAAAACAAAGACAACTTTGTTTAATATGGACCGTCAGCGAGATGAAGAAAGTTCTCTGTAGGTGCCGTGCAACAATAAACACCAGTGGAGAGAATGCTGAAAAGCCAAAAAATACATCCCAGTTCACCAGAAATACCCATACATATTTGCCATGTTTGAATAGGTTCAGCTGGAGGCTCTATTATGCCTAATGCCTTACGGATTATTAGAGGCAAAAAAATACTGCCAGTATACAAATAGGGGAGGTGAGAGGGCACTTAAAAGAAATCTTTCACTAGGCAAAGTGCCATTCGTTTCCTGTGACGCTGAAGGGGCAACAGGGGCACATTCAGTAGCATATTACTTTTAAAAAAAATTAAAATTTCCAACCTCGCTGTTTCAGTATAAATGCTTCCCTCCCCAACCACCTCTTTCCCACTGGTAACACTAAAAAACCATGCCCCAAGGGACAAATTTCTAATAATGTTCTAACCTTGCTTTCCAAGCACTTACAACAATTGCAGTAGCAATTTTAAAATAAAAGAAATAAATTCATAGGACTCAACCTCTTCTTTATTTGTAAGGAACTTTGGCTGTGTTAGAATTATTGCAAACTATATCACCACAGAGAAATATCTTTAGTTTCTAACTCTCATTTTCTCATAAGTCGTAAGCACATACTGCTGTAAACAGTACAATACATGGAAACTCCAGACAAACTATGAAAAGTGTCCTACTTTACCGGTTTTATGCCCTGGCTTCATTTCAGCTACATCTTAAAAGGCCAATACCCACACATGATGTCCAATAACTCCAAATACATAAAGCAGCTAATCATAATTAGTTATTTTCCACCAAAGATATAAATATGGAAGTCATCACAAGGGCATAAATGCACAGCTAATGCAGAAGGAATCCAGCTTCTGCAGAATATCTCTACAAAGCATCAGTGGGAGGGTCTTAAAAACCTGCCAAACCAGAGAGAATCGGTATACCTCCTAAAAAGCCTGTCCTCTTTGAATCACCACTCCCATAAGAGCAGTTCTTCTACTTTTTCCTGCCATCCCCGTAGCCTTCTTATTCTCAGGGGGGCAAGACGAGGAGACTGGCTACGCTCACAAACACATCACTATAATAATGGCAACTGCCCACTTTCAAATGCTTGTCTCGCTCTACCCTGACAAGATGCCTCTCACAAGGGCTTCTCACAAGCTTCAGGTCCCCCAGTATATGCCCGCTACTTGCCAGCTTCCCTTCCTGACTTTTGGAGAAGGAGAGGAATTCAGCTCATGTCTGCACACCCAGTAATACTCAAGAGTCTTTCCCTTCTGAACAGCCAAATAATGATGACAGATCAGGGCAGAAACTTGGCAACTACAGTAGATGTTACCCTGATGGACTGGGAATGAAGGAGATCCAGAGAAGATTCCCGCTATGACACCTTGAAATACTGCAGGAGATGGGAACCAGTCCACTGACACCTGGGAAATGTTCAGTGGAGCACTGACTGTTGCTTAACTCCTTGTATACCTTGTCTGAGAGACTTTTCACTTTGTACTACAAAAGTCAAGGAAATGCAAGTAGTTGGAAAGAAGCTCTGCAGTTTTTTTTACTCTCCACTCCAATTACCTTCAACCTACTGTAAGTTACCACAGTGGTAAAATGCACTTCCATTTATTTATTTATTTATTATTTAACTGTTAATTAAAGGAAAGGTTCAGCTTCTTCAAAAGGAACTGAAATGAACTTTTCACAGGAACTGTAGATATCAGAAACAAAGAAAGATAGTAGTTTTATGTTTACACTCTCCCAGAGGTTTATGAACCCTGCTGGAGTCTAATGTCCCCGTCTCCTCCCTTCAAGCTATAGGATGGAGCCTCAGTACCTCAGGAGATGAATGTCCTTTATCTAAAAATTACCAAAGAAACCTCACACAATAGCCAGATTCCAGCAGCATTCCTGAGCTCTTCAGTGGCACAAGTCCACACTTTGACAACACACACCTTTCTGCACCTCTGGGACAGCTGAAGTAAAGAGAAACAGCCAAGATCACACTTCAGTTCACTGATCTTCTCTTCCCAGAAGAGTCACTGGAAGCATATGGATTCTATAATTATGGGGACCATAATTATATGGGGATGCTTATAACTGTGAGTTCCAAGTTGGTCAAGAGCCAAGGTCTCGAAGTTGTATACATACTCTGACCTTAAATGCTGAAGTCTATTAGTCCATAGGAATCGCCAAAGGACAAAGGCATTCCTCACTTATACCCAGAGAACACAAATATTTCACCTTCTGGGAAACCTTGATATCTGGCCTTAGGCTTTCCCGTTTCTGTGTCTTATAAGGCTACTTGCCAGGTTACATTGTTGTTGACTCATCAGACAGGAGTGATACATTACGCACAATTTCGGCAATGTTTACAAGTTATTTTACCCAAAGCACAGGATATAGTTTCTTCTAAGTTCTGATGTCTGGCCCCAAAAGCCCCTTGCTTAAATCTCAATAAAGTCCCTACACCAGATCTCAGTGTGCAAATCCTACCACTTCTGCACAGTACTAAACTCCTGTTGAAACACAAGTTGCTTAGTTTTTGATTTAACCAGAAAATTATCTGTAAGAAGGATTAGGTCTGTTCAGAATTCTAACACCATTAGGCTGGCAGTAGCACTATACTAGCACATTAAAAAGGGATAAATTTGCCTGAACAGTGTTCCACACCAGCAGCGATAAGTAAATTCTTTATTGCCCAAACCAGAAGTATGCAAGCTTACGCTTTCTAGCATTCACACTTCACAGAAAGGTCTCAAGTTGGGGACCACTGCAATCTGCCAGAGGTTGAAACAACTTTTAAGTCCTAGACTTCTCATAAATGATCATCTCATTCCTTGAACAATGAAGCTGCATGAATTTTGCATGTCTCCTCGAGCATTTTACTTTATTCCAAGAATAACAGTTCCATTTCAAACCATGTTAAGCTGAATCTCCTTTTTATCACCCATACAAAATGGGTGCCAGAAGATTAGATAGGTAATGAGCAGGAGAGAGGAAACAGACATAAAAATAATACTTAAATCACCACCTATAAGGAAATCCCAAATAAATTTAGAAGAATATATCTATTCCCTTATAACAAAACACAAAGAATAAATTTTCTAAACTCAGTTTAACCTCTTGAACCTATTTTAGGTGTCTGTAGAATGTTCCCATAAAGATAGCAGGACAGTAAGTATATGTTTAAACCTTTTCGTTAAGTGAGAGAATTTATCATTGTTACCAAGATGAAGCTGCGCTTAAAAATTAGTGGCTCGGTGCACCGAACTATGAGAAATGTTGTTCTAACCAGCAGAATCAAAAAAATTTGTTCTGAATAGCAGAAAAATATGAGAGCAAAACTGATGGTGCCTGAGCCATGGTGGTTTGCATCTGACCCCCATTCTTCACCTTTTATCTCACTAATCCTGATTTTAATTATCTACAAATTTGTACTTACTCGAGGCTAGCGCTTAATTTATCTATGGAAATTCAAATCATCCCATGTTAAAATAAAGTTTCTAAAAAGGACAGGTTTGTCAGCCCTTAATGAGATCGTTATTATTCATATTAAGTATAGTTGAAAATGCATTAATAGCAGAATACTTCCTTTCATTTCCAGGGAACAAGAGGCAAGACACGGTTTGCAGATAAGTTTGCAGTTTGGGACCAGTTTGCAGCCAAATCTAAATGTCTTCCAGCCCTACAGAATCCTG
This sequence comes from Rhinoptilus africanus, assembly GCA_013400135.1. Lineage (NCBI taxonomy): Eukaryota > Metazoa > Chordata > Aves > Charadriiformes > Glareolidae > Rhinoptilus > Rhinoptilus africanus. The sequence continues at coordinate 641,307 of VXBO01006798.1, forward strand.
CTTTAAGAGACATGCAGTACATCCCAAATATTTTTCCCCAAGGCAAAACAACCTAATAAAGCAAAATAACAAAAGCCTTGAGGTTTCGTTCCCAGCCCCTGAGTAGGTGACATTACTCGGAAGCGCTCATACGAGAAAAGATTACATCTTCTCTTAATATCGAACAACGGAGTTAGTTATGTCACATTGCATTTGAGACGGTCACGTGCTAAGCTACTCAAGGGCTCAGTGGTAAGAATTTGGAGCAGATGTGGTAAGTAAACAGGGCAGGTTTACTCTGTCAATGACCAAGTTTTCCAATTCACCTAAGGGATGCTCTAAATCTTGTTCCAAAGAGGACACCAGGTGTCTAAAACCTAGAGGCATGAAAAGTACTCAGGTACCTAGAGTGACAGCTATTTAATGAGTTCCTCAGAAGGCTGGACAGCCAATTAGAAAATTGGGACTGGAGTTCATAAAAGAAGGAAAAAATAATAGGGCTGGAAGAGACCACGAGGAGATCACTTAGTGCATGCCCTTTCCAAGGTTTGGAGAGTGAGCAGTAACTGGGCACATCCGGGCAGAACTAGCAACCCTTCTCACGTTGAATAGGCCTGCTGATACAGTCTCCACACCCCTGCCCTGAGAAACATTCAGTGCTTTGCTCTCCTCAGGCACCAAACCCATTTCCCCAGACAGGACCCACACACCCTCTGCTGCAACTTAAGCAACTGCTTCTTGCCGGACCCCCACAGCAGAGAGCAGCCGACTCCCTTCCCCTTTTCCAGAGGCCTCTCACAAACTCATCTTCCCCCACCCCAGCTTTCTCTGCCCCAGACTGAAGGACCCTGGCTCCCCTCCATCTTGATTCCAACCAACACCAGTGGGAAGGCTGCTGCTCCAGCCGCCTCTTTTCCGTGTCCCTCAACCCGATCTCCCTCTGCTGCCCCGAGTGGGGTCTGGCAAACAGCTGGCGAGGGGTCTGGAGCACGAGTCTTACGAGGAGCAGTGAGGGAGCTGGGATTATTTAGCCTGGGGAACGGGAGGCTGAGGGGAGACCTTGCGGCTCTCTACAACTACCTGAAAGGAGGTGGGGGTTGGTCTCTTTTCCCAAAAAACAAGCGATAGGACAAGAGGAAATGGCCTTACGTTGCACCAGCAAAAGTTTAGGATTGATACGAGGAAAAATTTCTTCATGGACTGATCAAACATTACAGAATCATGGAATTTCGGAGCTGGAAGGCACCTCTAGAAATATCTAGTCCAACTCCCCTGCTAAGGCAGGATTGCCCAGAGCACATCACTCAGGGCTGCATCCAGGCGGGTCTTGAAAGTCTCCAGGGAAGGGGACTCCACAACCTCCCTGTGCAGCCTGTGCCAGTGCTCTGTCACCCTCACCGTAAAGAAGTTCTTTCTCATATTCGATCGGAACTTGCTATGTT
>VXBO01006798.1:643121-661791 GCA_013400135.1 Rhinoptilus africanus
AAATCCCACAAGGTTTAAAAATGAGGAAGGATGGAGATAGCACTCAAATAAAAAATGATGGAGGCAGCCCGCAGAAACACTGTAACGGGGGGATGATGGGTTTCTGGTGTCACTCATGGCAGGTGTTTAGTCTATTGAAGATCTCCAATTGCAGAGAGTGCAATTGCTCAGAGAGCGCAGAGAGTCCCTCTTCCCACCCTGTTAGCTATAATCACTGCAGATTTCTCCTAAGGCTTACCTGAATCTCTGCTGCAGCAATTCAGGCCCATCAGGTCTCATCACACCCACCACAGAGACAGAGAACAGATCATTTCCGTCCTCTACAACAGCCTCTTGCAGATTTAAAGACATGCCCCGACAGAGGAGTGCTCTTTTCTGAGCTAAACACCATCAGTTCACCTTGTGCTGTCAGAGGTTGTGTTTTCCAGGTGCCTGAGCCTTCCTTGGTGCTCTTTGCTGAGCTGTCCCCCTGGAGAACACATCTTTCCAGGGACGCCCCATGCAGAACAGCTTAAAGCACCCTGGCAGCACCAGGACACAGCAATGCTGAGTAGGAATACTGTCTCACATGTATAGTAGAAGCGATTACAGTTCAACATACACATTAGTAACAAATTTGCCTCTTTTTCTAGTGGCATGGCTCTACTGACTTGTATGCTGCTTGTGATACATTACCATCCCCTACATCCTCTTTTGTGTTAGAGACTGGAGTTATTCCCACCCCTGAGTTCTACCCATGGAGTTACTCCACCATCCCGCTTCTGTGGAATTCATTGTTCCTGCTCAAGTGAAGTACTTGTTCTGCTGAGTTGTATTTTGCTTCTTTCCTGCCATCCTATACTATTTCTCTCTGTCGCACACATGGTTTTCCTGATTTCTCAAGCTATTTTTCATTTCTAACCTACCTCCAACTCAGGAAATCTAACATCCAGCAGCAGTGGATTTAAGAATAATCTTCCCTATCTTCTTAGCAGTGCAGGCTCCAGAACACACCCTGCAGAAGTCCTCCCATTTTGGTGGCAAACCTCTGACAAATATTCTGAATTCCATTTCTCTCTATCTCTGCACCCGTTGTATTGCTGTCTTCATCTAAGATACTTCTCCGGCTCACGGAGTTGATTGTCTTGACTCAGAGATGGCCTACATAGTCTCTTGAGGTCCTTCTCCACCCTGCATAGTCTACAGTTGTATGATGGTCCTATAGGTAAGTGCTGTTCAGGGAGAGTCGATACAATGGAGTTACCCTGAAGTCTTCCAGAAATGGTGAATACTCAGGGAAGTCCCATTGTCTTAAAAACTTTAATGGCAATAACACCAGTGCTCCTTTTCCTTGCTTCTTGCCTCACTGCCAACCTCTCCTAGCGGCTCGTACTTTGTTAGAAATCGTCAATATTGTTCTTTCCAGTTGCCAGTGCCTGAACCTACAAATGCATATAACAGAGTACTACGCAAACAAAACCCTACATAAGCCAGGATTCTTCCACTGTGTGTCAGGCTATGGGTATTCCATGTATACGTTATGTGTGTACTATTGCACACCTAGCATCACCTGCGTCTTTGCAAGATGGCATGTTAGCTAACATGGAAAATGGTTTCTGGATGGGAAATAGGTGGACTCAAGTGGACACAGCACATGAGCAACACAGGCAGACAGCTGACCACAGGGGCAGAACCAAGCAGTCTCCATGAGCACTGAGGCTCCAATATGAAAACTATCTAAATTTCTGAAAGCATTCGAGGAATGCACAGTGCTAAGCGGAAGCTCCCTTCTGTCTTTTCTGCTGACCAGTTTCCTCAAGTACAAAATTTTGGAATCCTTTATCAGGAGTAAGACTCAAATCCAGATATTTCTTGTGCCAAGAAGTGCTGTCCCCACTGAAGATGGTCATTCTCCCAAATTCATCAGTATTTTAAGTAAAACAGATCAAGACATACAAGACAACCCATACAAGACTGCAGGTGACATTTGCAATATCCTTTAACCAACAGGTACTCTTCTGAGACAGAGTCCTGTTTTCCAGTCTCTACCCAAGTCAAACCTAGATGTTTAAAACTCTACATTTCTCATATCGCAGATGAAGTTTCAGACAGTGATGCACTCCTTTTAGTCCTACACCCTAGTACTGTGGCAGCCTTAAGTATCAAACCAACTTGGGTCAGGAAACGGATAACACCATGGCACTTCCGAGATTCACCGTTTTCCATTTGGCTACATGTGCTTGACTATTTTGTCTTGACTGTACCGCAAAGTATTTGGAGCCAGATAAAGCTTTTTGCTATTTAAGGCAAATAAGTGGGGGAAACAACCCCCCCAGCTGACCATCTAGTGCTCTAGAAGCTAACAGGGAGGGTGGGGGCTGGTAAGTATAAAGCAAAGCCCTAATCCTGCTGACCCTCATGTTAAAAACAAACTCAATTTTGAGCTCACTTTCAAGCCAGCAAGTACTACAGCCATGACTTAGAGGTATTTGGCTACATACAGGTTCACTGATCTGTGTATTACTGCTCAATACTGCCTAATAAACCACATTATATAGAACACTGCCTTTTGTTTAATTTTTACAGCGATTGTGAGAAACCGCTAGCAGAAACGTGACTGCAGACATAAAATTGGTATACTGGCATGATTTCTGAAAAGAGTGCAAGTACACTGTTTAATCGCACATCTTCCAGAGGTTATGTACTACCACCTGCATGTGAATTAAAAAGACATAATAAAAATGCTGCTGAAGAGGAGTTGTTTTGCATGGGCGATAGCCTTTTCTCATAGCAGTCTTATTTTGATTGATATCAGAACACCGCATCCATTGCTGGGGGGGCTTTTACTAACAGTAAAATATACCAACAAATAAAATCAGCAGTTTTTATAGGGAGTAAATGGTCTCTTCAGCCTGCTATAATGATTACATTCACCCACAATAATAAATAATCATAACGGACACCCAGAGCTAGATCCTGGCACATAAACTAACCGTGCAAAACAGGCACATAACTAGCTTCAGCAGCTGGCTAAAGCTTTTCCCAGAACACACCGAGTACTCTGGAAGTGATGGAAATTCAGGGCTGGTGCCTGCCTCCCACCTTAGAGCACATGTGGGAGGACAGCCATCAGGACAAGGTACACGGAGAGCCCTACAGCTCCTGCAATTCATCCTTTAGCCCCAGCAACAACAGCCCCCCCACCTCTACTCAACAGTCAAAGGACCACTCGTGATGTTACTTCAACTCCTTTTCCTGTCTGAAGGCTGCTGAACTTGCGTCTCAAGGTAGCAAACACTAACGGTGAGGTTAGAGCCACTTTGGGAGCAGGGTTCTCCCAGCCTGTATCACTGAACCAGTTTTTGCTTTGCAGAAAGCATCCCTCAGCGCAAGCTGAGAACAAGAGCATTCATCATAACCCTAGTTAAGACCCCCTCATGGGAAACAACACCCCAATTTTAGTTCCTTCACCAGTATTCACACAGTAGGGCAGTAACAGGACACTCATAGAAGACCTCACCTTGTAATACATTATTAGTACGTACTCTGCATTTGAGGCTATTCCCCCCCNACTTTCTTCCAAAGCGTTATTTTTGGCCATGCCTGAACGCAAAGCGTTAGACTCCAACATGGGGCCTTCACACACAGTGTGAATATCGGAATTCACGGCCCTTACCCTTCAGCCTGGCAGAGGGATTCAGTGGAAGATGCCCGAAGCTTTCCAGCTGAGACAGAGCTGGGGATGCTGCTGGGACGGGAGGACCGGGCTCTGCCTTCGGTGCTCTTCTGCTGCCATCTGCAGGGCCTGGCTCGGCTGCAGCTCTCCGCTTTTACTCATTCCTCTCTGCTCCCAGCAGAGCCAGCCCAGCGTAAAGGCTACCTTGGACGTGAGGCATATGCCAAAATATGCCGAGAGTCACACCATGGGCTCCTGACCTGCCTTGGTAAACAGGGGTGCTTCTGCTGTGACACACAAGGGATTTCGTTTTTAAAAAACACCAGCACACACATCCGAAAAGCATTCAGGTTTTACATTGCATTGGGTCAGAAAGCAAAGCCTTTCGGTGGGTCCCTCATCCGTCCACTACAGCCAGAGCAAGCTGTGGGGGCAAAGACCAATCACCAGCTTGGACCATGAAGAGCCAACCTGCCTCTGAAAATTAAAGGAGGACTACATTACCCAGGAAAGGCTGAATCATTCTGTTTACATTAATAATGTTTTCAGCTCCACAAGATACAATAATGGTTGGAATAAGATAATAATCAAATTTCATGCTTCACTGCACAAGCAGATCACCCTTGCAGACAAGGAAGCGTTTCTCACGCGTAGCTCTCCACACTATACAGTTGTACTACATTTTAAGGTGTTCATTTTGTTTCTTTGCCTTTCCCTGAAGCATCAACTAATACAGAAATCGGAATACCAGATGAGAACAAACAAACAAACAAAGATCAGAGCTAGGAGAGAAAAGGCAAATGTAACAAATCTTTGTTCAGTTAAAAGACTTCAAAGGTACTAGTTTCTTGCTATAAAATAAATTGGATATTGAGTTTATGCCTGTGAAGAACAGATATGCAAGAAAACGCTGCTCAGACAAGGGTCTGCTTTCATATCTTATATGCTATTTCCCTATCCTTTCCCTTGCACAGATCCTAATCCTAGCCCCCGACTGACAGACATTGTCACGGATATACACCGGCAAAGCTGACTCCATCCTGCCTCTCCTGAGCATCCACCTGCGCACAAAAGATGGTGAGAGCACATTGTCCGTTCACCAGAAAAAGCAGCTCCATCAAGAAGCCCAGACAGGGAGGCAGTTTTCCCTGTTTGCCAGTTACCATCACTTTTCAGTCTGACATTTGAACACTTTTTTGTTCCAAAAGCTATTGCTTTCCCTACATATTAAGACAACCTGCCTCTTTCCAGGCAACATCCTAAGCTCTCTAGAAATCAGCTGGGGAGTATTTTTGTGGCTAAAGTACAATTGAGTAATTTCACCCAAGCCAGCTTTTTCCAGCCATAACTTTTTAGAGACATCCGAGACATGACATTTTCCCTGTCTCATTACAAAAAAAGTGGTCTGCAGATGTTAACATTAAAATAGTTTCTACTGTACTGTGCAGCCAAAATTCAAATACGTTCTTTTTTTTTTTCAACACAGATCGCAGCACAACTTTAAAAGCAAGGATGGGGGGCTTCAGTCTAAAGAGAAAGCAGCCAATGAAGTCTCTTCTGCACCTTTAAACAGCAAGGAAGAACAAAAAAGCAACCAAGTATGCTTTTTCATCTTCTCTACGACCTCAGAGCATTCTCACATCACTTTTCTCCAAGGGTGACTAACCTCACCACAGAGAGCAGCCATGTCCATATTAGACAAGGACAAAAAGCTGATTAAAAATTCAAGCATTTGTTTCATGCAGAAAAAAATAGTCATTTGACCTGTGAAAAAGCCTTGGGAGACAGATACTCAAAAGGCAATTTTTAGAAACACCAGGTGTTATGGAATGTGCTTTATACACTTCTGAAAACCGAAACATACCCTAACTGATCCTCACAATGCTCCTGGAGGCACATCTTGAGCACAATGACACAAATAAAACCACTGCAAAGAGAAAACCAGGAGCTTCACTCATGCTCAAGGCTCAGTCACCATGGCAGACACGAGGCAGAGGCAGAAGGGGAGTTAAGCTCTGTTTTATTTCCCAGGTTTCTCTCTCTTCCAGGGTAAGGAAGGCTCTCCCCTAGCTGCTGAGGTACTGAGAGGACACAGGGCTCTGGTTGGAGAAAGGAAGAGCATGAGTTGCAGCAGGCCTTATTCCCAGTTACCTCAGATTTTTCTGGGCCAGCTGCAGGCATGACTCAGATGCTCACAAAGTAGCTGCTTAGCTGCAGCATATTAATATACAATCAGTGCCAGTTTCAGTTTTCCTCAATATGCCAGGCTGTCATTTGTGGTGTTCAGCAGAACGAAAGGTTGAGTCACTGCTGAAGCAGGGCCAGATGCCTCAGATGGAAATAACCTCCAAGTCAGGGGCACATGGATGGCCATGGAAGGCATGGTCTGCACCAGCACAATTTTACAGTTTAGTCACATTTGTGAATCAGCACCACAGATCAGAAGTACAGAATTGTGAAAGTTTCTTATTGCAAAGAATGTTTGGCACTTAGCGAGCACTAGTAATAACTTTCTTCAATGATATCATGGCATATAAGCACCTCAGAGATACAGGCAAGCACGGATGTAAACACATCTACAGAAGGATGCTATGAAAGATGAGAAGCAATATTGCCCACTCACACATCCCCGAGAAACTAAAAGCAAGACAAAAAAAGCCACTTGCTCCACCTTACCTGCTAGGAGCTTATACTGCTTGTGATTAAAGTGAAAGAGAGCAGATAAATGGATAAGCTGATTGTTAGCACTGTTATTGCTTGTCACTTAAGTCTGTACTTCAGGGGTGGACACCCTTCAGGGTACACAGGCTCTGTTGGGCTTGGGCTTGCTTTCATACCAAACACACTCAAGATGAGTGGCTTTGCTTCTGTAGTTCTCTTGTGGAGGGCAGGAGATCCTGCTGTAACCCAAGTGAGATTGGCTGGAGATTTTGAAACTACATCCTGACACCCAACCTGGGCACCTGCTGCTGAGAAACTACAACTCCGATTATAGGAGAACATCTCGGATTCACAGGGGGTCAAAGACCCTACACAACAGAGCTTTGTGAATTAGAGAGGTAAACATCAGTAAATTAAAGCTACTGTGATCTAATATTTACTTTGTCCTTGTTTGAAAGATCTCGTCTATTAGAGCTTCTAATTTACTGAAAGCTTCTACTGTATTCACTGAAAGTACCAGTGCTTTGGCAGTGAGATCCAATGGCGGCACCATTCTTTAAAGTTTGCACATGCCTTGTAGCGTCAGCCTTTCTAGTGCAATACGGATGCCCGCAGTGCTGCTTGATCTCTCCCGAGCAGGTGCTTGATAGCAAGCAACCTAGTTATTCCAGCTCCCAGGTAATTTTCTTTTCTTTCACAGTTTTGCAGGCCTTAATTAATAAGGAGCATCGACTATCCCAACAGATGAGCAGCCCAGCAAGCCCTGACTCCCGGTATCTGATATTAACAGGCCACTAGAGGCCACACTCAGCTCACTTGGTACCCTTTGCCCCGAGACACACGAGACCCTTCCCATTAGAAGCATTATTTATTGATTAGTAGAAGATACAAAGCACAGGCAGCTATGGGTATTACAAGATATTACTGACACTCACCTGGGTCAGGTGGCTGAGAGCTCAGCTGAGCAAAGAGAAAAACCTATGCTTGTCTCACTGCTATCATCTCACCCCAGGTCCTAGCCTGCCCTGATGTCACACCACTTTCCCCTAGCTCAGCAAAACCCACAGGGACCCTGTCCCCACCCCTGGCCACCCACTGCCCGTAGCAGGGGTTCTGGGAGAGCCCTGACCTGGGTCCTTTAGGTAAGACACTCTTTCCTTCCAGAGGGGAGCCCCTCTCAAATAAAGTAGAAAGGAACAGATCCTGACACTTACTTCAGACATCAAAAAGTACTTAATACAACCAAGGTTATTGCTCACCATCTTCCCCTGCTCTTTTGGGAGTATGCTCAAGCCCAGCATATAGCTTGGATATTTACAGGGGTGCCAGCACTGTACTACAATCAATCCCATACGACCTGCTATAAAGTTTAAAAAAAAAAAAAAGAGGGATGAGTCTCTTGGCAGGTGCAGAGAAACTACTTATATTTGACTGATCCTGTAACCCTACAACACCACACAAGGGCTTCACCAGCCTGTGCTAAGGTGGCGAGAACAAGACCAAAGACAGTAGTGTCAGGGCAGAGCTGGGGCTCTGCAGGTTTGGAGCTGCTGTGCTGGTGGAAGAAGAGAGCACATCTGCTGACCCAAGAGGGCAGTGGGCACAGGGGGACAATTCTGAGGGCCCAAGCACCAACTAGTTATGGAAGTAGCTTTTGATAGCACAAAGATACATGGCTCGAATGAAGTTACAACAATGTGGCTCAGGCAGAGTTTAACAGCACATTATCATACGTTTCTCCTGTCCTTGTACTCCTCCCTAGTCATCCAGTATCCATCACTGCTGCAAGGCTAGCTGGATCTTTTGTCAAAAATCTAGATGTCCTCTTCTAGCTATTTTGAACAAGCCCGAGAATAAAACCATGAATTGGACAAGGCCCATGCTGGTGCCTGCCTCCAGGGAGACAGTCATCTCTATGCCTGGCCCAGAGAGCAAATAGAAACCACATAAAGGACCACCAGACTAGTTCTTCTGTACAAAATATAAAATTCTTTATATCTCCAGCATCCTTTTCACAGACACAGAAGGCTGAAACATAGCGTGGATTTAGATAAAACAATGAAATAACCCCACAACTATCAACTACATGACAGCTGCTGAGAGAAAAAGAATTGTTAAGACCTGGTTTCTTTGTGTGACAGATAATCCTCATAGGAAAGGCTAGTGCTGAATTAATGGAAGAAAAGGCATGGAAATGGCATTTAGCATCAGCCATTTAAGCATGCAACAGGGAATGACACTGTTTAATTAAGAAGGCGCTTATTAATCTAAGTTGAAATTTATTATTAGACAATAGATAAACGCACTCAGTGTGTTGGCAGCATCTTACATCACATTGCATTTTGGTCCCACCATCTACTATAAAGTGCTGAACATACATTGTAAAGTTAATTAAGCACCAAGTACACAGTTTCTCATTCTGTTATTTTCTGTAAGATTTCAATTAAAGACCATCTTGGGCATTTTAAAACCACTACGTGGAGAATTCTGTGCTTTGGTTTGATTAATAATATAATTTGTTTTCATGGAGTATCTTCCAGCAGCCCTTACATTAATTTAAAAAAATACCCAAGAGTATTACACAATATTAGATTAAAATCTTGTAGCATGTTTTTATTACCAGGGTAAAATACACTATATTGAAGCTATTGTTATAGATTATGTGTAGTTTTCTCATTAAAAGTGTTGGAAGGACTGAATTGATTAATTTATAAATTGCACCAAGGAAAATGTTGGATGCAAAATTTCCAGATTTTTTTTTTAGGGAGGCTGAAAGAGTTCCATGTCTCATGCCTTCATTTACCCACTTCACCTTGCGAGTTTAAAAAGCCCAAGAAGATAGACTTAGTATAACTTCCGATAAATATTTTGAGGAAGTGAACAGCAGCGAACTCAAATTCATATTCACAAGGCAGATTGCAGCAAAGCAATTGCGATGAGAACAAGGAACACTGTCTACAAAGCTCTCAAAAGAGCACCTGCCGTGAAAACAGTCTCTCATCTAACATGGCGAGGACACAAAAGGAAAGTAAAAATAAAATATTACCAGGCAAGAATGAAATAGGAACACAGCTAGTGTCTGGAGAAAGAGCAGAAAGGATATCTTAAGCAGACAGAATTCTGTGTGCCTCCACCACCAAACCAGTTTGGGTTTTGTATTTTTTTACTAAACTCTTCCTCCAATTGCTTTCCAACAGCACTAAGTCAGTTTATTGCCAGGATCCACAGGATACCTGTTACCCTGTGGTATTACCTGTTTGCACTTATTCTCAAGCCTTACCACTGAGGCATAGTTCCCACACTCTTGCTCTCAAGTAGGTACAAATTTCATATTCTACGGAGTGGCTCTGCAAGCATTTCCTTCGGTCTCCAGTCCCACAGACAAGATCTGCCTGGTAAGGCCAGAGTCGTGCCTGTAGCAAGGCAGCCAGAAGGACTACCAGAAAGCATCTGGCCCAAGCCACGACATCTGTTTACTTTTCTGCTCTGGACCCACGAAATGAACAGACAGGCACGATGGCTCTGCCAGTCTCTACCTTCCATACAAGATGTAAAACATAGAGCCTGTCTAAATGGCTGCTGAAGATCACAATTTCCTCAATGTTCCTTTCTTCCCCACCTTCAAGACCTGAGGTAGGATCCCGCTATACTCTGTCTCCTTCCCAGACAATACCATTCTGCCAGCGTAGTAACACTTGAGTCAAGTGTGATCATCCTCTTTCCTGTTGATCTTCTTATCTATTGGATCCGGTCTGATATATTCTCCTTACACTTAACTAAGCCCTGCATTCTGCCCTGCCTATCCCAGAACTGGGTTGTAGCTGGTACAACCCAGGAAAGTACAGATATTCAGCTTGAATTTAATAGCCATAAAGGTATTTTTTAAAGGGTGGTTTGATCTTGAAGTTCTAATGCTTTAACCATTCTTCCCCCAGAAGCCCACAAATTTCCTGCAGCAATGCACTCTTGCCAGTCCTGATTTCTTTGGGGTTTCTTTGCTGTTTTTTTGGGGGGGTTGTTTTTTTGTAGCAAGAGCAAGTTGACTCTCCTACCCTTACCAGAATGCTGACCTCTTTAAAAGTTTGAGGAAAGACCAGTTTAGTTTACAGGGGAATTTGATGCCATTTCCAGTTAAGTCACAAGTTTTCCCTGGGGCATTTGAACTGATTACTCAGTCTGTAGTCTACTTACATTTATCATCCCCAAAAGCAGGGCTGAAACTTCCCTATATATGAGTTCTGTCACCAAAGATACTTGAAGACACACAGTGTAAAACTTTTAATATTTAATAAAGTAGGTAGGAAACCAAGACCTGAATTGTCTAAAAGGCCACCTCTTCTCCTTCCTCCCCTTGAAAAAAAAAAAAAACCCAAACATATTTAACATGTTTTCTTCATTCCCTGAAAATAGATTTAGGTCTGAGCTTGACTACAGTAAACACAAAGTATCTTCAATTTCCAGTGTATGTATATTTCCTCACATTTTAAATGTCTTATATTACATTTTATAACCCAGTCCTTTCTGCAATACATAAGATTCCTAGACTACTCCAGAGAGCAAAAAGTATGCCTTGACAGCATATTTAGTGGGAACTAGCTGTTATTTACTCTAACTGACTCCATTTAGAAACCAGAGTGAAAGGATGAAATAACAGTTAAAAAAAAAAAACAAACACAGTTCATTATTTTTCTTTCATAGTCAAAGTAAGTTTTGTCCTGTAGCAGCAAGAGATGTAGGCCCTTTCATCTTGTAAAGATGTGCTTCACATCTACCTGCCAATGCTTCTTCTCTGTGGCTCTGGTAAAGGTACTTAGGCATCAGGAAGGTTATCTGACATCATGACCCAAACCTATGAAGATCATCACTAATGACAGGTCCCATCCTTCACCCGTAAATCTATGCAAAAGCCTCTAAAAACATGTATTAAAGAACAAACTTCTCATTCTTCCAGCCAGGAGAAATGCGAAGGCAGAGCTACAATTATAGTAACCTACCAAAAGTCTCACCTTTTCCCCTAGCTCCACAGTGAAGCAGAAGAATCTGTTCTCTTCTCAGTCACATTATCTACTCTCTCATTTTTCCTTTTCCACCCATTCATCCCCTTCCAAAACACTATGGAAAAGAAATACCTATTGAATAGCTTTTATCAAGTCCTACTCCAACAGTGAACAGTAAAGGCGATGCAAATTCAATGTGTATCCAGCCCAACAGCTTTTAGTGATGCAGGCAGCCTCCTGTTTAAAATCACACTGGAAGAATACATAAAACAGCACACTTTTACTTCCTTTTTATCAATGCATCTCTGAGAACCAGTGTGAAAAAAAGCAGCCTTTGGGAACAAATGTTCTAGCAGACCTCACTCAGTAGGTATGTGCATATATTAATCTTTATATTTAATCATACATAGGCAAAGAAATAAAAGTATCTCCTTTTCGGATAGAAGCTGTAGGAAAGATTCTACCATAGAAAGGGAGAGGGCCCGCATTGTTGTGTCTGCAGTACTAACTTCAGTCAGCCTGATTTTGCTGGGTCTGCTCTAGAGGTAGAAATCTTTCCTAGGAAACCGCACTTGGAATCTGAGCGATAATGGAGAAGGAATTTGGTGATCTGCTTTGGATTTTCACCTAGATGAAAAAACATTTAAATATCTGTTTTCTACTATGTAATGCAGATACCAAACTATCTCCATTATTATGGAACTTTGTACCTTATCCACTGCCAAAGCTTTGACATGATCCAAGCTAGACATTTTAACCAAAAGCAACCAATCTGAACAAGACACTGAGATGGATTAAAGGTTCCCTGTCACCTAAACACATAATATAAAGTTCATAAGAGCTATAAAATCAGAGCTGTAATTATTATCAATATTTACTTAAACGCATGCCTGCATTTATCCAGCTAGTACTGCATGCTTTAGAATGACGCATGTGTTTCCTAGTGATTGACTTCCTACTTGCCAATATTGTTTATCCAGAGACCTGAGACTCATTTGGCTTTACAAGGTTTGAAGAAGGTTTAACAGTTTGGTCATTCGTTTTACACTTTATACTTCGACCCCTTTTGCACCTGCATCAGATATTTTCTAAAAACATAGACGGTCTTTGCAGAAACTCCTGCATCTGTTCATACACACAAGTGTTTGTAGGTACATAAATGCATGCAAGTATGCACGGCTCCTCTCTACATTTGTGCAAGTGTGCAATTATACACAAACTCTGTCTTAATATTTAAGAATGCTGTATCATCTCTTTCACAATTTGAAACATAGCTGGGAGGAATACCCTCTTTTTTGACTGTTTTGTTTCTTGCCAAGTTTTCCATTTTATCTGGATGTACAGAACTTCAAAGAGGAAATACCCAAAGAGGAACAGATTCTGGTTTTGGCAGGCTATTTCAGATGAAGGTTAACAAGCTATTAGTATCATTGATTAAAGCTACACTACTGAGGCTTTACTACTTGAGCTTCAGGGGCATTTCTGCAAAAATTCTTTAAACCTGTGTAAGAGGATCCCACTTCAACTAGTATTAGATACTATCTCTACCCAGGTGTCCCTTCTCCCAGAACACCAGCAGCATTGCTTTAAATTTACTTTTATTTCCTGGTTTATTTACTTTTATTTGCCTGGTTTATTAAACCAATCAGCTAAATACAGAATGAGATACACAGTTTTCTTCTCCATAGCCCAGCGGTCACTGAAGTCTGTTTTACTAATGTTTTCTACAGGGTGCTGCTCCTTCGCAGGGTACCCATGAAAGGCACTGCTACATCTCCCATTCCTCCTTGTTCCTACTCCTGTTCCTTGTGTGGCTCTCTCCTGGCCAGTGCAAGATCTCTTCCTCTCCAGCTCTTTGCATGATCCACTTCACCTCTCCTCTTGTAGCCCACACTCTTCCTCTCTCGGAAGAATTGCTGCCTTAGAGTTTCTTTTCCCTCCCTGCAAACCTACTCCCCCCTAACATTACTCCCCCTCCTTAAAGGCATGTCCCCACAGTGGGGAAAATACTCACACCACAGCCTGCCACGCAGGTAGTAATTTCCTTCTCTCATTTAGATTCGAAAGCAAAGCACAACTAAAAACTCTTTCTACATGTTAGAATATGCAGTTTAGTTGTTTGAGAAATGTGATCAGTGATGTTTGGTCAGAAAGTAAAAGATCACAGACCAACAGGATTCCTTACATCTTCTATAAAAATGGAGATAGTGTCACAGGGTATCCAGGCAAGTGAAGCACCTGAGTTACTGGTGTTTGTGAGCTTTGCTGGGGATTACAATCAGAGAGATGCTGAGAAAGAGCAAAGACTTCACAAATATTTTAGTAAAGGCAAGTTAAATAAAGTGGCCACATGATGCCAGCATTGTCTGGGAAAAGGGAGATGACTCCAGACCCAATCAAAGTGTGTGTGGATTAATTTCTTTTTCATTGTGCTCAGATGGGGGTTTTTTTGTTTTCTTTAGTTTGCACACATTCACCCTCCCACGTCTCATTTTGCTGCAACCTTTCCATCTAGCTTTTTTACAGCCTGCTCAGTGAAGGCTGAAGAGTATGACATCCCCCTTTTTACATTTCAGATACTACAGAGTCCCTCCCAGGGAGCCTACGCTTAGCCATATTGCAGCTCCCCCCCACTCCACAGCTTGTTTCTCCTTTGTGTAACAAGCATCGACTCACCCTTTCTGCTTTTTCATACAAGGAAATCCCAGAGTGGTGGGATTGCCACCTCATTGCTCAAGTTTGCTCTTAGCGTAAGTCTTATTGAATGTTCAGTATGGTACTGCAGGCCATTACAAATTTTGATATGGATCACAGGAAAGGAGAGAGTAAGGATGTTTATTCCTCCAAAATATAAAGCCCCTTCCCACCACTCTACTTCTCACTTCAAAATTGTCTTTGCAAGAACATCAGAAGCATAGCCTTGCTCCTTTCATGAGATCTTACATTAATCTGTGAGATGTACACACACTTCCATCGTTTTCCCTTCAGGGTTGAAAACCTTCAGAGAGAACAAGGGAGAAGCAGTGACCAAGGAATATCAGGAAAACCTCCAGCCACGCTCAAAGCTTTAGAAAAGCCAGATGGAAAATTTGATCTGCAGGCCTTCAATTCACAACTCAGCAGATACAATTGCATATGCAATATGATTTTTTTTCAGGGATTGGTGGGCTGCCTGTGTAACAACAAGCCCAGCGTTCTGCTTCACTAGCCCACTGTCTGGGCCACGGCAGCTTCAGCTGCTAGCTAAGCTCAGTCTTCCAGCACCAGCAATTTGGTCTCCCTGCTCTGAGACGATCACCTGAAGAATTCAGGAGGCGTCATTACCCTTATGATTAGTGGACTTAAGGTCTTTTTTCTTTTATAAAAAAGACCTAACACTTACCTGTCTTTCACAGTGATATCCATCAGTTAAAGATTTTTTTCCCCAAAAGCATTTTCTTTCCATGCGCATATGCCCACACTTCTATACATACAATTTCTAAGCAGAAAAGTTCTATCTTACTGTTTTGTGTAAGTGCATTTGAGATACTCTTTGACTGGCAGACCAGCTTGCCCTTCCCAAACAAAAACTCCCTCCAGGGTCTGAGCTGTCACTTGAACTCCAGACAGAACCCCAGTTTTCTCCCCTCCCTCACCTCCTAACACAGCCTTGCTTTGCCTTCACTTCTTAGTGTGGCATACTGAAACAGAGCAGAAGTACATCCACTCCTCCTCCTTCCAGGAAAAAGCACTAGCAAGTCAGTAATCAAAGAACAGCAGCATTTCAAATGTCACATGTTTTTGAGGATAAATACACAACAACCAAGTCTGACATATCAAATACCAACCATCCTGCTCAAGGAGATATATTTCCCTCAAAAGCTTCAAAGATTAATTGGAGTACTTATTCAGTTGGACCTACCATATAATCCTGGTATTCATCTTGCGTCAAACCAAGTTAAATATTTTCAACTGCTCGCTTGCTGATCTCAAGCCTCACAGCCTGGCACAACCCTGTGGCCCCAAACTCTAGTGTCAATGTAGATCTCAAGCGTGCATTCAAATTCCTGTCATGCCATCAGGACGGTAAGCATACAGCTACGTGAGATATATTTACCTTGCATTTCCTCAGTATGTGCCCTAGTGCCATGACAGAAGAGGCTGTTTCAAAGAGGAAGATGCCAGAGAGGGCTGACCAACGGCAGTCTCCAGCACTCCTCATCTGTTAGCTCATCATGCAAGTGCAAAAGGCAACTTCCCTGGTGGAGGAGACGGATCCTCAACCCAGCTGGTTCTCATTCAATGTTGACACCAATAATGACCATCTGCAACACCAATTGCCATAATACCACATTTGATACACCTTTGAAAATGCAAACACCCTGTTATTTTCAGTGTCTTCAATTAAACTACTCTTTCTACACAGTGAAAAACTGTGTAGATAAACCCATATGAGGCCAACATGATGAGTATGAATTCAGATAGGTCCTTTACAGATGCTCAAACCTCTTTGTGCAGAGTCTATTCCACAAATTGAGCATACAACAAGGTGGAAGAGTTGAGTCAAGCAACATGAGGCAGGAGGGGGCCAAGCATGGGTACTGCTCACCACCAGGGCCCTTCCCTAGCCATCCCACTGGCATCGGTGGGGTATGGCAGCACAGCTGCTTCTACTTCTATCACCCAGACTGATAAGAGCAAGAGCAATGTCCACATCCTGACCATCACCCTACAGGCACCAGCATGCAGCAGGGATGGAATCACGGTCCTTGGAGACCCTGGATGCCAAAGTGCCAGACTACATTTTGACTTCAGCTTCGCCCAGTGTTTTGGGAAGCCTCATCATATCCCTCCAGCCTATAGATGAGTTGCATCTGCCCTGGAGGCAGATACCACATCTCCTGTAGAGTTCTGGTATACGATTATGCCAGAGAACCAGGCAAAGCCAAAGGACCTCTGTGTTCCTTGGCTGCTGCTCATCATTCCTTCATACCAACATACACCCATCAACACTTCCTCATACATTTTTTTTTTTTTAAGTTAAAAACACAAATAACACTCAGCTTTAACATGCTAAATACCTTCTGCCCCAGCCAGAGGTGTATGCTGTGAAATTAGGACACTTCAGGAGGGGATGGGAAAATCAGGGCACTTCAGGAGGCGATGGGAAGACCATCAGTTTTTCACAATACAAGAATCCATCACAACTTTATTCACATTAAATAAAGGATCTCTGCTATTTGATTTACACAAACATTCTTGGTTCAAGATTTAAAGTGTTTTAAACAACTTAATCTTCTAAGAAAACTTTTAAAATGTTGTCAGAGGGAGGAGGATGGGTGTTCAAGCAGGCTAGATATTCCTGTTCCACATAAGAAACCTGAAAAGGTGACATAATTGATGTGTCTGAAGAGTATTACAATCACTTGGAGCTCACTGTCTAGCACTCAGTACCATATAAAGGAAGTTGCCAGGTCAGTAGGGAAATAAAGGGATTTTGATTCAGAATTTGTATCCAGTGTATAGATCATAATACACAGGGGTCAGCATCTGCCTCTTATTCAGGCAATGAATAAGGCAGCAGAGAGCCTATCTTAATATGAATGTCTATGAAAAGTTTTTGTCCGAAAAAAAAAGCAAATTAGATTAAAAGTCACAACACAAAAAGTCATAACACTCCCGTTCTTTGCAGGAACTGAAATTCAGTTACACCTTATGATACGAATCTTTGGTCATTCTAGAAATCCCAGAAATGCAAAGTAAGTAGTGCAAGAAATTTCAGGTAATTTTTTGGTTCATCATACTTACTAACCTCAACTGTTGAAGCAGATATAGCTCTGCACCTCTGTTAGTTTTTTTTTAATTCACCAATCTGCTCATGGAAAAAGGAGCTAAATGCAGAATTTCTAGTCTTCACTGGATACTTGATAAAATTCCACAAGCTGAAGAAATACTGATCTTCAGTACTAAGGGGTTCAACTCTTACTTCAAGGGGAGACTGGGAAAAATAACAGAAGTTCCAGTTCACAATTGATATTTTTCTCATCTATAAAACTTATTTCAAGTATTCATATCTTGGCTACACTATGGCTTTCAACAGCATTGAAATGGGAAACACTTGAAATGGAATTGAAATGTTTTTCTAACAATTACTCTGGTCCAGATAACTACATACTGTTATGCTTAAGGTTATGACAAGTATCTTTCATCACACAAGCGTTTATTAAATGTGTATGTTTTCATACAGCTATGTGTCAGCTGGTTACTTGTTCATAAAACATAACTACGTTGGCACTGGAAGAGAGTTAATTGTCCCTTACCATATCATGGTATTGCTTCAGTTTCCTGGCAAAGATGCCTGTTAAAATATCATCTGCCAAAGCAGCTTTGCAGAGTCTCTGGGAACGACTTTGCTTTCATAAGCAACTTGGCAAATCTTTGCTAGTAAGGCCAGAGGAATGTAGATGTGTCTGCTTGTATTCCTGTGAGTTCATATCAGCATTTATTTTAGCTTACAGGGTGCCAGGAGCTGGGACCACGTTCTCTTTGTACATCACTGAGCACAGTGAGTGCCCAGACCCATAGCGCAGAGCAGCAGCAATGTTTAAGAGCAGAGGTTTCCACTTCATCCTGCCCAAAGCCCACGTGGGAGACACTGTGCATCATCTGCAGAGCAACAGTGGGCTTGACTGAGCTGCTTGTGCAGCCAGGGGCCACCCTGTATCAAAGCCAGGAGCCGAGCCTCCTCTGTCACAACCAGCCCAGTTCTAAGGTTTGGGGATCACAATTTGAGGGAGAAGGGAAGTAGAAAACACGGTATTGTTCATAGAGGTTGTTTGCTGTTTAAAGCCTTGACTCATGGGGAGTTCCCTGTGAATGCAGAGAAGACAGTAAAATCACATGGACCATAAGATCGTAAAAACCCTTAATAGCTGCACGACAGGAATTCCTGGATGACTTTCAGGAAGTCAGGTTATTGTGGACAACCCCTTACAAAATACTGGGGAGCAGAAACACACACACTTGCCTCGCTCTTTCTTCCACCAGGGTGCCCGTTTATATTGCCACTCTTAGAGACAGGACAAGGTCCAGACAAACCAGTACAGCTGTTCAGGTATGCTCACCATGGATTAATGGAGACACTTGCCCAGAAGAGTTTTCAATCCTAACTCTATGACCAACTTGCATACAATACAGGACAGGATTAAACAAATACGAGTACAGTAACATGAAGCTTCATATTTAAAAGGACTCCATCTCTCACAAATACATCCAGGACACAACATACCACCACAATTTCTCCCCCCTCGCCATGTGCTAGGTAGCACAACTATGCCCACAGCACACAGAATCACAGGGTTATAAGGGACCTCTGGAG
>VXBO01006799.1:669-50410 GCA_013400135.1 Rhinoptilus africanus
GAGGAGGGGAGTGACAGAGCGACCTCGGTGGGCATCTGGCATCCAACCAGGGTCAACCCACCACAGTTCTTTTTTGGCGCCCAAGGTGGGGCACGTGGAATTTGCGATAAGGACAGTGACTGGGAGAGGCAACAGGCAAAACACAGACAATTTTAATTGAGGTAAAGGGATGAGGGGTGGATTGTGTGTAAATTGTCCACTTTTGTTCGGTGTTGTGATGATGTTGTTTTGATTTTGGTGTGGAGAATTCTTTTTTGTTGATGTGAGTGAAGTTTGTGAAGATTGTGTGATGAATGTGGATTTAAAGATAATTCTTAAATATGTGATTCATAGAGGTGAAGGGTGGAATGTACAGCTAATTCTGCATTTCAGGAACAGCAGTTTTAATCCTGTGAATTTCCATGGAAAATATGGTTGGTTGTTGCCAAGATCCCTTACATCAAAACGTAATAATACCAGTCAGTAAAAGCTAGGCCAGCAGAGGAATTCATCAGTGATGTAAACATTAGTGTTTGGTAAGCTACAAAGCACGGGAAAAAAAAAAAAAAGGGTGCTGAGCTGTGCTAAGGATTTGGCTACTTCATCTCTACGTCTATATTGGCAAGAAGTGCTTTGAAAAATCTGGCCCTACCTGTTTATTTCAACTATGATAAGGATCCAGTGTTTTCCTAGAAATTCATACAACCTTCAGAACTAGTTCGTCATTTGAGTCCCTCTAGTATTTTATAGCTGGAAACTGGTAAGAAACCAACAAATGTAATCAACAATGGAAGAGCACCTTTGGCCTTCAAGTGCGATATTGATAATAATGTTTTTTTAGCTCCTCTCTGGGTGGAGAGACATTTACCTCATAATGCCTAATTAAAAAGCCTGAAGTCAATTATTAACATTTACATTATGTTGCAAAGCTCATCGAGAAGACAAAAGGAGCAACCAGCTTGTTCAAGCGCAGTGCCGGAAGCAATTCAATTGGCATGTTCTCACTGCACCGAGTTTTGCTGCAAGTCACGCGGCTGTTCTGCAAGGCACCGGTCTATATCTCAGTTTGCCTTTTTACGAGGCACTTAGAAAAAAGTACAAACCTCACGTGGGCAAAATTTTACCCATTGCTTCCAGTTGGACGACTTGTGTGTAACTGGAGAAAGAGGTCTTCCACGGGCAAGCTGCAAGTCTTAAACAGCATGTCTGTACAGCTTTGAATTTTAGCATATTTTATAATATATCATGACTCTCCCACCCACCCACTGCTGTAGGAAAAAGGCCAGTGACACCTGTCAATCATTTCAGTGCTGTATTCACCATGGTAGGGGCACTGCTTCGCTTTAGAGATCTGCCAGATACAGGGCCCTCACCACGTATCCCACACTAGGAGCTGGAACGCAAGTCCTAAAGAAAACACCACAGCAAATGGAGAAAACCTCGACAGGGAGTTTTTAAGAGGCGAAAGCAGGTCTGTCTGGCAACGGACCCGGGAACCCATTGTGCAGGTGAGGACAGGTAAAATTAAAGGCACAATACCCAGGACTCAAAACCAAGATCCCAAACCTGGAGCACACGTATGTGTTTGGAAACCTGAACTGACTGACCCTATTTTCAGATAAGCCGAGCCCACGGTCGATCCCATCAAAAGCAGGGCGCACTTTGGGTTACGCGATACTGCTGCGAATCAGGCTGCTTACTGGCTTACCTCATTAGGGGCTTGCCATCGTTTATTACTAGCTTGACGGTTTTGGCCTGGTCAACAGCATAGCTGTTTGCATTGTGCCAGCCAACATGTTGCAAGCCCTTGCCTTGAAGCAATCGCTTGTAAGGCACGAGAGACAATTTTGCTGCCCTGCTCATTTACTAGTTGCCCTAGTTGTTTGCACTACCAAGAAAAAGCATCAATTAGTAACAATTAAAGTGTCATATCTTGTCCCAACCACATACAGCTGCAAAAATAGTTGTTTGTGCCACATTTAGGAAAACAGTGTTCAGGCTTCCACTGTAAACAAGAACAAGTTCAACTTGAACATGCATTGCCTACCTGTAAAATTGAACTTGCCATTTAATTAAAGCCTGCCTAACTTTAAAGAGAAAAGCAATGTTTAAATTAAAACTATTGAAATGCAGCTTTGGGATTCTGTCTTTCAAAAGAGAGGGCTCTGTTCCCCAACTGGACAAGCAACTTTGTTAATACAGTTATTTTGCCTATTTAGTAAATGGAATAACCTTAAAACAGACTTGAAGTATTGATAACCTTAAAACAGACTTGAAGTATTGATCTTATTTTACGACTAATGAGAATTGTGACTTGCAGTTTCTATTTAATACTACTAACTTACCAGTAAATAACCTCTTTTTACTCCTCAACATATTTGCTTGAGCAAACATGGAAAGAAGAGGGGAGTAAGCAAGCGCAAGAGAGCATCTTTGTTTTGGTAATTGTTTATATGCAATAGCCAGTTGAGGCCAGGATTTCTAAGGAAGTTCAGTGCCCATGGATCTATTTGGCAACCACCTAAATATTTGCAGTTTCATAGTTAACTGCAGAGTGAATGACCTCTAAGGGATTCAGAGATTCCTACAGAAAAATGTGCTTGCTTTGCCACGTCTTTAAATAATACCAGTGTCACTGCATCAGAAGAATTAATCTTGTGTCCACTGCCTCATTTCAGTTTAGCCACAGAGACCAGTGCTTATATGAAAAGGAAAATAACAGGCAGAACTCTCAGTGACATAATGGATCAGACATTGTATTGAAGTAGTTCAGGCAAGGCAAGCAAATGCATCACTAGGGGATATTATGCATTTTCAGTGTGGAAAGGGTCAGAGATGGCTGCAAAACTAACAACAAGAAACACATTTTAAAAATCCAATACAGCTTTACCCAATTAGGTCATTTTTCACAGATGTTGAGTCCAAAAAGAAACTTGATTTTCTTTAAAGGTTTCCAGTCGTGACTTTCTTTATGTAATAATATAACTGTTAGCTTCAAAGGCAAACTTCATGTTTCATCCTCTATTATATCAAGTTCCCACATCTTGCTTGTGTAAGTTGTTTTTTTGCACAGAGAAGGCAAGGTAGAGATTATCTTAAATGGGGTTTGAAGGGAGGAGAGAAATGTAAACATTAAAAATATTAAGAAAAAGTACATGCAGCAGTACTAATAACACATTCTTGGGCATGCATTTGAAGCACAGCTTTGTGAATTCTACCAGGGAGCAGAGGAAGCATTTTCCCCACTGTCCTTTGTCACATTTTAATAACAGCTTCCTCAAAAAGAGAGAGAATCACAAAATTTTCAGCTCCATCAGAAAGAGGGATCTCACCTAGTTCAGCATTTTTTAGAGTAACAACAGCGCAGGCAGGCAAAAAAAGGCTCTCGGGCACATTCCAGTAGGTTACCAAACTGTGCAGCTGAGAGGAATGTCACAGAGTGCATCTGTCCTGCAGCGCAGACAGAGGTGAGGATAATAGCTCTACTCTAATACTCTTTAATTATGTTAAAGACCGTAAAGGCTCGAGGTACTGGGGTGAAATGGGAATGAGAGCAGTGAGCAGCAGATTCAGTCACGTTTCAAAAACTGTACCCAAAAGGAAATGCAGGAGTTCCCTGGAAGATGGCAAAACATGAGCTTTGGGCTCAGCAGGAAGGTTACGCTCTTGTGTGGTTACATAGTGCACATAACCTAAAACGTCTCCACACTAACCTTCCGATATTCTCTCCGCTCGCTCAACAGGAATTATCTCCCTAGAGTTATGCACCCTTGCAGAACTACCAAAACATGGCTTAGATACAGGTGATGCAATTCTCATTCCTCCTACAGGGGAGAGTAACCTGGTAGAGACAAGACAAATGCTTTGTACCTCTAATTGTCCCTGTCACCTAGTCCTTCCCTCCCTACTTCTGTCCAGTGGACCTGTCTTCACATCCATGACTTCTCCCCCGTGCCCGCCCCCCCAGGCCATCCCGCCATCAACTGCATCTTAATTCTGTCCATGAGGACAGACAGAGGTCCACACCTCACAGCACACTTATAACAACTCCATGTGGGCATCCTGCAGCCCAAGGAGGGATCTGCATGAGGAACTATGTACCGGGTCTGTAGTGTGTATCCAAGCTGATACAGTTTTTACCATCATTTTTCTTCCTGGCCTACACTCGCACCCCAGCTGCAATTAAGGTCTCACTACAGTAAGGGCAGCCCAAATCACTTGCAACCTCTGCAGGCAAGACAGAGAAAGGGAAAACAAGAATTGGGTGAAGAAATTAATTAAATCAACTTATCTGGGTCGTCTAAGAAGTCAGGCCAAGATGATTTTCTGCTTAATTCCTTCATCCCCAGCATTTCCTTGCAAAATATTCATTTAAAAATACATTTCAGTCTCTTCCATTTCAGCCATCCTCCCTAGATTGTTGCAAACATTGAAATGTACCACCTTGTGCCAAACTATTGGCATCAAAGTTGGGGAATGTCAGATCTCCACTGTGTTTCCCAGTGTACAGATGCATGTCCTGTTCCACTCCACCAGGCTGCTGTTGAGGCTAATAAAGTACAAAAAACCATCCTGCTGCATACATTGTTTGAGATGAAACATTCCTCAGTCACGCAGGCCAGACACTCATCTGCATGTCTCCCAAAGGAGACTCGATAAAGAAGTGAGAATCTGTCTCCTAGGTTCTGTACTTTGTATGTGTAAGGAGCTTTAGCAGGCCCCAGATGCCAGATAAACAGAAACAATAACAGTTAACTTGTTGATCAAAACCAATTCATGGTTAACTTGTTGATCAAAACCAATTCATTCAACCAGTTCATGGCCAAAACCCTTGGCTGTGCAACAGGTGGGAATACTTCCTACTCATTTTGAACAGTGCCAGTGATCTTGCAAACTAGTTTCTTTCTGATGTCAGAAGTACATTCCCAAAAATACATTCTGGGAGACTTCCAACCTACCTGACAAAGGAAAAGTCTGGCGAGCTACTTTACACTTTGCTTAACAGGGATCTAAGCTGTGAGGTGACTCTATTTCTAACCAAGAAACCCTGGAGAAAAAAAAAACCGAACAGCCTTGTAGGAGATGTCTTTGGTGCAACAACTATACAGAGAACAAACTGCAACACCTTTTTCTTTCAGAGCTAGTAGAAGAGCAAGTTCTAATGTGGGTGTTTCCAAGTCACTGACTTTGATATCTCATTTGTCTGGCCCTTGCACTGCTGTTCAGAGAAGACAGGGCTTAGTTGGCTTGATTCTCCACTGTAAAATATTTAGGCTTCCAGTGGGATTTGTACACAAGTGCAGAGATCTCTATTGCCTCCCATTTTTTATCAAAGCTACAGTGGATGTCTGGAGATACCGCTGTCCTTGACCAAGGGACTATGAAGTCTAGCTAAATAAGAAAGAAGGGACTTCAGTAATAACACATTTGAAGATACTCCGATACCGATACATTTTTTGCAGCTGTGTATAAAGAACATCTACTGTTTAGTGATGATACAAAACAGAGACAAGTTTTAAGTTTCGCATACGTGTTATTTTTTCACATCTGTATGATCAAGCTTCTCTCTCTCTTAAAAAAACCTGAACTAATGAAACATTGTCAGTTTAGATTTTATCCCATCATTATTCCCAGTCCTTGGGAATTAAAAGGCAAAGCAAGTTCTACCACTGGGCCGGTGGACTACTTAGTGTTGTACTGCTGCCCTGAACTGCAGTTGAAGATCCCAAGTGTTGCACTCAGTTTGCAGGAGTCTGTTGGAGCTGATCCCAAAAGCAAATACTTTTGAGTGAAGTGCAAGCTGAGACATGGAGTTGAACAACAGATGATTAGATCCTTGGAGGAAGACTTAAGGAGGTTCTTATCAGACCCTCCTTGCATGCAATGTAAGTGCTTGACCTGGATTTATTCAGCTAGTTCGCTATGCTAAACTAAGCTATATATTATGGCCCCTAAATTAGAATCTTCTGACAAAGTGATTACAATGAACAGGTTAATGATTTTTTCCAAACTATTATGAAAAGGTTCTGAGATTGCCTCAACACAAAGAAGGATCCCAGCTGGCAAAACCACCAAAGCTACAATGAAGCAAAATTTTTAAAGGTGCTGCGGAGCATGGAAAAAAAAGCTAGTGCTTCTTAGCTATACTTGGCTCAAATACTAATGTTGGACAAGATATTTCAGGAGGGGAGAGAGAAATGGGAAATGCAAAACCTAGATCCCTCTCTGGACTTCCAGGATCTATTGAAAATTGTCACTTCTCCTAGGTGTGAGGAAGAAAACGAGCTTTATAAACTGAGACCTGCTTCTCCTCTAAAAGCATGGGAGCGCTCTGTTCTATACTCTTCACTGGAGTCAACGTGGTTTTCTTAAACAGCAGCACCAACAGGAGCTTTCCTAAGCCTCATAGCACTACCAAAATCCTATTAGCTAAGAAAGATCCAAATGGAACCTCTTATTGTTGTCTCCTAGCAATGACAAGGCACTGTTTATGTTCCTTTGTGTCACGTGTAATGGTTGCACAATGCTAGTCCTGTAGTGAGTAGTAGGACCTACGTAGTCAGTGTTTTATGGTTAGGCTGAGAGAGCCAAGAAAAGCAACACGAAGTTTATCATACGACTTTATCAAAGCAACACAGAGATGCCATCTTTTACTGAGACTAAATATTTAATGAAAACATTGTGATTCAATTGCATTAGCTAATTTTTTTAACTAGCAACTACTGCGTTATTGTAACAGCCCTGGTGCAGTTCAAAGTCGACTAAAACAGAATTTTGAGTCACTTCCCACATTTACCAGACTGAATAAAAGCAACTAATCAGATAACTCGATGAGAAGATCACAGTCCTTTTCTAACAAGCATTTTTGCACTCCTTCTAATTTTATCGTTTATGTAAGACACTAAATTAAACGGAAGCTTCAAAATTCACTAAATCGTGACCTGACTAACTTTAAAACAAACAAACAAACAAAAAAACCCCGACCCCAAGTCCATTTCTAATTGATGCCCAGATGCTTTTTTTTCTATCTGGGAGAAATTACATGTGCACTTTGCTGAACAGGAACTACTGGCCTATGAAAAGACTGCAGAGAAATGGTGATTCTTTGCCCAAAGAATGTCACCTATCATCTTGAGCCATTCCAATAGGGAAGACTGGTTGGCCCATCAAGAAAAGATGGGTGTGTGACAGATCATTTGAGTTTCACTGCGTTGCCGCAATGCAATGTGCCCAGTTCAAGGCACCAAGAGGCAGAATAAGAGGTTGCTCCTGGTCTTTTCTGGGTGGGAGGAAGGCTGGATCCATCCAGCATGGAATCTGGCCCAGGCTTCTTGTTCTTTCAACACAGCCATCTGGCCTCTGCAGATCTCTGCTGGTTTAAGTAGCCTAGTGTGGAAAAGCAAGCAGCAAGTACCCCCCCATGTGCTGTACGGTCACTCTTGTGCTAGGAGTAAGCAAAAGGTCTGCAAAAACAAATGGAGCTAGTATCCGTCCCTTCCTTTCAACTAGCAAGTCATTCTTGAAATGTCTGACACCCAGAAAAAATGCTGACTGTATATAACTGAAGCCAGATTCTAAGCCTGAACAGAAATTCTCTAACAGATCAGAAAGGTAGAAGAGGAGGGAAACCTGCCTTTCACTGTCTGTTGGTAATTCACTAAATCAAAAAGACAGTAGTGCTGTTAATTTTCATATCCCGCAGATGCAGGCCGGCTTTGCAAAGAAGTGGCTAGATCCCCAGCTGAGAAGTCATATAGATAAGAACATTTTCCTTTTCTTTCCCTTTCCCCTGGAGAATGTGCAAGGATTTTGATCCTACCACCAAATACATTTTTTCAGTGCAGTGGCTGTTTCCCCACTGTCATCCAAGCATAGTTTCTGCACTTTCAGGCTCCTGAGAGAAGCAAAGACCTGGGGAGCGTGTTTGTGTTGCTGTGTACTGAAGCACTGTGGTGAGGCTCCTACTCTTTACCCTGAGAGTAGCATAAGGCTGGTACTGCAGTTTGGAGGGAGGCTAAGGCTGTACTGTGAGGCCATAAAGCAGCTGCTCCTGTTTATCCACACTTAAGGCATATTTAAAAGACTTAGGTGGGGTTTATGCATATCACTGATTTTGTTCTAACTTAATGAGCAGGAAAGACTGTCATTCAGACTCAATAACAGCCATCGACAGAAGGGAAAAATGAAGTCTCATCAGTCAGAAAAAGGCCAAGAACTATGTTTAAAAGAGATGTAATACACTTACTTGAGATGGTAGAAGATCTGACATTTATTCGCAGGGGCCCCGTGTATTTTTTCAGGCCCCTTCGTAAGATCCTTTCAACTCTTTCTCGCAACGCTTCTCTAGAATCCGTGGCGGAGAATGAGAATGTGAGCAAAGTCTCTGCCATCACACCGTCAGCATCTGGGCTACAAACCAATGAAACACAATCCAGTTACCTTCGGCCCATTTCTGCATTTCTTAAGTTTTATCTTAGCTCCTCTAGCAATGGCAATGTAACATAAAGGATTAGATACATTTTTGAACATTTTGTACATTTTTGAGAGAAAGAATTGCCAAAAGACATCCAAGCAAATGCTGAATGGTCAAACACATCTTAGGCTAGAAGGCAGCATGATGCTTTCTGCGAACAAATGGCCAGACCAATGTTAGAATGGAGTCTAAAAAGCGGTCACTGACTACATGCTTGGGACACAAGAGCAGGAGGGAATGAGCTGATCTGATTGCAATGAAAAGCTGGATACACGGCAATTCAGAAACATCAGGCAGATGGTTAATGGTATCTAGACAGACCTTTCCATGGCCCTATACATACACAGAATAAAAATTTCTAATCATCATGAAAAAGGTACTTGGAGCAAAGGGGAGAGGCCACACAACCCAATTCCACCACTGCAACCTCTTGGGAGAATGTAGTTAATAAACTCACGTTATGCAACAGTGAATGAAACTCAGCAGCGCATCCGCAATCTACTTATCACAGTTCCAGAGATGGACCACAGAAGGGGTCTTTAACATCTCACCGAAAAGTACAAGCGTCACCCACACTGGGACACACAATTCCAGAGTTTTGATGTAAGATCAGAGGAAAGAACAGGAAGAAAAATCTTCTAACAGACTGAATTCACTCGGTAGTAGTACTCATTTTTCCTTAAAGCATCAGGTACAGCAAGAGACTGAATCGTAGACTATAAACACGAACGTGTCTAATCTGGCATAGTAAATCTTGCTCTGTGCTTGCAGATGGCTTATCCTTGGTCATTACACAGGGAAGATAAGAGCGTGCACTGAGAACCTTCTCTCCTGTGCCTCCTCCTACCTGAGCCAAGAAGCAATGACACAATCCACAACAGGTGGAATCACAGTTACTTCATACAGGGGGCAAGCTAACAGCAGTATGCTCTGTCTTAAGCATCATTCAGATAGGAAAGGAAAAGAGATCTTCCAGTTATGTCTCACTATCTTGGAAATCTGTAATTATATAGAGGAAAAATAAGAAAATTAAAAATAGAAGGCAAGTAGCTTATCATCAATCAGGCTATGATCTTCGAAAGGAACGCACACCAAAATGAAACAGACATTCCTGCTGTTGCCAGTGAAGGGCAAATAAAAGGCCGTGTGTTATGAGCGCACCATGGCACGCTGAGTGTTTCATAGCTGAGCAGAAACACACGTTCCGTCCCTCAAGGATCTCATAATTGAGACTGAGTAGCTATTCATGAACTTTCCAACAGGCTGTTTTTTCCCTTTGTGCCAACTTCAGAGTGATTGCCACTCTGTTTATTTTCCAGATATTATCTGATCCAACTGTGGGTGTTGCTCTGCATTTCTGAGGTGTTCCCTCACCTCTCCCCCCACTCCTCTTCCTGTGCTGTGCCACGCTGGAATTACTGTATCAACTCTTGCAAGCACACCACACCTCTCGAAACCCTCAGGTAAGTACAGCCCGCTTTGAATCACTCACTATATAGCAAAGGTCCAGGGCCAAAGACACCTAGCCAAGATCTGTTTTGTCTTTCTCAGTGAGCAGTGGGCATTATTACTAATGCATTGTTTATACAGAACCAAAAACATGCACAGTACTTTCCAAGCAAATTCACAACAATGACCTTGCTTAAAAGAGCTTGCGGTCTGAGCACTCAAAGAGGCACAGAGGTTGTATATTCAAAAAAGCAAACAAGCTTTGGTGCATGCAGGTCTTGCATCCAGTACAGCGATCACCTCAGTTTATCCTTGGGAACAAGAAGTAATGAAAAATATTACTTCTTCCTACAGATTGGCCTCTCAGATCCTCAAGTAACCTCGTCTACACTTATAAGACTCTAGTCAGTATTGAAAAACATTCCTAAAGCTACAGTCAAATAATGACTTGTGTGATTTGACTAACCCTTAGGGGTTAAGCTAAGGTAGAGCAGGAGGCAGGATTTCATAAACCATAGAAGAACAAGGAAAAATATGTTCAGAAGAATAAAATCTTGAGGCTGCTCTCCTTAGTCTTGAAGCTTTAGTGTGTGATTATTAAGACATTCAAGGTTTACTTGCAAAGCAATGGGCACTGTCACTCAGGAACAAGACCTACGTGTTACAATAGACAGTTCTGGAAAAAGGTCATTTTCAGCACTCAACAGTGGTCAAAAAAAATCAAATCAAACATTAGGTATTATTGCCAAATAGACAAAGAATAAAAGAGAGAGAAAAAAAAACATTGCTCAATGATAATCACAACCACAGGTCTGAACCCCTTCATCTCAAAAAGCAGGGTCAGGAGACCTGAAAGAGATATTGAGTAGGGTGACCAGGTGACAAGGAACAGTTCCTGCAAAAAATGGCTGAGCAGGCTGAGACTTTCAACTGAAAAAAAGAGTAGAGGTCATGTGGTACAGGAGAGAAAAGGGATATGATGGGAGTGTCCGATACCACTAATTGCATGGTGAGAAGGGATAGAGATCAACTTTTCATCACCTCTTTCAGCACAAGAACTAGGGGCCACTGAGTGATCCAAAGAAGGTGGCTCTTCGCAAGTAACTCCTTACTAAAGCATGGAGGTGCAGGAATTTCAAGAGTCCAGGGGAGACTGGACAAGGCTTTGGAAAATAACTCCCCGGCGGCTGCTAAACAAACCACGACTGCTTCAGGAAATCCCAGGTGGTAAATAGCTGGAGGTAGGGAGCTTGCCAAGAAGCAGTTATCATACATGTCTGTTGTGCTGCTACTGTTCCTTAGGCACCTACTTATTCCCATTCTTAGAGACGCAACAGTGACACGCGGGACCTTCTGAACCAGCACAGCCATGCTTGGTTTCTACTTGACAGGCCCAGCACAGTAGCAACACTAGAAGTAAAATGACATCTGCATTATAGGGAAGGAAATAGTTTTGAAAATGCTTTTAATTTTTAGATAGCTCAAATTATATCTGCTTTATTAGCTAAAGCTTGCTCAAGATCTAAATACAAACTTGTATGGAATTTGGACTGACTTGAAGCTTTATCTTCTGCATCAAGATCCAAAGGAGGGCATGGTTCAGAATAAGATAATGCTCAGCTGGGGATTATGCTCTGGTCTTACATAAAATACACTTTACTGAATTAGATCAAATGGCTGTCTAGATGGGCTTGGTGTACATTTCAATTTTTCTCAGCTGCGTGCATTTATTATAATCTCACATACCTCACTCTGATTAAGCGTGAACGGATGTATTTTTTCCTTAAAATGGAATTGTTAAATGTCTTGTCGATCTGTTGAAAAAAGAAAAAAATAAGATAACAAGAAAAAAAGGAGGGAAATGAACATATTGCTGGAAGGAGCATTCAGAAAATAGCATTCAGTTACAAACTCACAGATTACAGAAGCAAGAAACGTAATAAAGCCCAGCCTCTAGATAACATTCGTCACAGGCTTTTCATAACCATTTTTCATTTGGCTTAAGGCACATCACAAAAAGTTAACTCCTTTTTCTAAATACCCTATGACCACATCACCCTGCCACTATAGTGCTGTCCCGTCTGCTCCCAGGCATAATGAAGGATATTCATAAACATCCTTGAAACACACTGCTGCAGTTTCCCAAAGCGTAACCTCCTAAAGATGGCCTACAGAAAGGATATAGCATGCTGTGCTCTGCACTGCACCGAGCCTCTCTTGTAAGAGTACTTTCTGATACAGCACTTATCCTTGGTCCTATGGAAATTTATAGCAAAACTACCAGTGATCTGAAATTATAAACCCCAAACCCCCTTGTGATTTGCCACTTGCTAGGGGAATCGCCAAGCAATTCTCACCAGAAATCGGAAATCTAGGACTCATAAGAAATCAATCCCTAAATGACACGTCTTTGCTGGTGCCTGCTTAACCACATCCTGCTTTAGGCTGAATATTGTCTCAGGGTTGCGTGATCAGTCTGAGACACTACAGTGTGATATAACGTGGCATGAAATTCTGCCAGGAATGGCTCAGGATCACCGAAGTATTGAGAAACACCAGAGTGACTAGTGAGTTATGCAGTTCCTTCTATCAGCAAGACCAATAAATTGAATGTATCCTGTAAACATCACATGCGTTACAGGAAAAACTACATAGAAATGCTTCACAAAATCATGCAAGTTGTCTTTTTTGTAGCTTTCAGCCCATAAAGGCTGTCTGATTTAGCCGAGTCTCCAGATTTTCTGTCTTCCAAAGGAAAGAAAAAAAGTAATGGTTCTCAAACTTCTTGTATGCTGGAATCTTTGAGATACAGAAACGAGCATACAAGCATGACATCTTGGGTGATTCCCCCCAAGGACACAAAGCCCCTCTTTCCAGCCTTGGCTGTCATAAGATGAAGCCTCATGCCATTACACACTGATACTGAAGCAGAATAATTTCAAGATGAAATCCGCACATTTTATTAATTTGATGTGATTTTAAACATACATTAGCAAGGAAAAAAAGAAAGGTTTTTAATGGTCATGCATTAAGCTGATATTTCATCTTGCTGTTCCTGGCAGTTACCTGGAATTACTTAGGTATTTGGAACAGACAAAATTCTATGGAAATCAACCGACAAGCTACTGTATATAAGGGGAATGCACTTTATCTTGACAGTTAGCAGATCACCAGCTGCTACCACTGCATTTTATGAGGCATACAGTTAAAAATAAAGAATAGCGCTTTGTTTCCTATAATTCTATGGGCTGTTCCACCCCCCACTCCTTGCTTATTGGAAGTATTTGCCCTCAGACAAAAAGCTTTTTGGTTTTTTCTGTTTTTTAATAATAACATTTCCTTATAGTTTCTGTCGCAGTGTTAACTACTTCACTGATGATTGTGCAAGCAGAAGCATATAGTTAAGCAGCACTGCCAGCTTTGTAGCATGCAATGCCATGTGCTATCTTTGGCTGCACTGCCTCTGAGAACTTTTGAGATCTTTGGGACAGGGATTTCTTTGCAGAGCGCTTTGCAAACAAAAGAGAGCCTTGAGCTGAGGTACACTTCAAGCTTCTACATTGCTAAAAAGTAAAGCAAAAGAAGGCCTACTTTAAGCTTGGGACTAAAGAGGGAAAGAATTCACAGTCCCTTGTGAGGCAGGATTAAGTTGATATGACATTCCTGAATCCTTTCTCTCCTCCTGGCAACTGTGTTTTCAAGCTATCTGTAATGTCTCATCTCAGACATTAAAAGTGTTCTTGCTACACTTCCCCCCTGTGTTTCTGCAGCAGATACAGGGATCCTTGCTTCTGTCACCCATTCTCTTGTGTATTTTTGCTACAGCCTGCGCAGCTCATGGGATTGTGGTTTTTGTATTCCCATCATGTTTAGCTTTTCAGCTTGAGTCACAACCCTGGACGCAAAAGCAACTGGAGCTTTGTCCAGTAACTAGGTGAGACTGCGTGGGACAAACATCTACACGCATTTTAAGCATTTTGCTTTGATGACAGCTGCTCAAAAGTGACGCTGTCATGACCAGATCCCTTAAATTCACCCCTGATTAAGTGCATCTGGCTTGTTTTCCTGGCCTTTGTTTAGCAATGGTGACAGTTGCTGCTGCAGGCAAGGTTTATGAGCATTCTTAACCAAGTGCCAAGTCCTGCTCCTTTCAAGTGAGCAGCATTTTTCCTGACAGCCTTTATTTTAGCGTTTGTGCAAAAAAGATTTTCTTTAAGTCAATGTTTGTTGGCTAGTTTAGCTTAATGCCATCTGGTATTTCCTCAATTTAATTTCATATCCTCTGTCCTTTTTACAAAACTTCTCTCCATGCAGTATAATTTTCTATGCCACACTGGATGTGACTCCTGAACACTGGTCCATCTATGCCAATACAGTAATTAATAGTGTCTAGATGCAATAGGAGGGCAAAATATTCCCACCTGTACAAACCTAGCCACAAAGCAAATTCTTCCTTGTTTGCAGCAAGAAGCTGCTTTACACCGTGATGAGCAACGCTTGTTTTCCTATCCTATCTTGAATAACTTTGGATCCCTTCATTATTTTGTTTTTCGTGTGTCACACCATAGACAACCCTCTGAGGCCTCCGAGCAACCTACTAAAATCTTCATGTTTTCAGAGTCACCTGACGTGCCCTGCCTCCCTGGGACCCAAAAACCCCCGCAGGCTCTGGAAGTAGGTCACACACGACAGGGATCCCATTGCTCCAGTGTAGGATGGGGCTGACACGGGCTTGCCCGATGCGTAGCTGGGTCTGGAATGGGCCCAGCAAAGTTTGCTGTGTCAATCCTTGCTTCCCCCCACCACACACTGTTCTGCCACTGCAGGCAGGGTAACAGGATTTATCAAAAAGGTTATCTTAAATCTAGTTTGACAGAACTTTCCTCTGGAATATTTGCTGAATCCACTGAATTACTTGCGTGGGATGTTCAAAAGCATTCAGTAAGTTTGGGAGGACAAATCCTCTTGTTGCTCAATACTATTGCTCTTTTGCCTGTTGCCAGGTTAGTCCTTCAACAGCTATCCTCATACTATATTCTTCCTCTTGCCTCACTAGCTTTTTAGGATGTAAAGCCTATTATTAGTGATTTTTTAAAGCTTTTGATCATAAATATTAATTAGAACATACCACCTCATTTAGTGACTTTCTCCATTTTTGTGTCAATCATACAGTATGAATTACTACTAATCAGTTGTGTTAATTCTGTACCTAGCCCCCAATTTGCTCACCAATTTGTGTCCAATTTACAGCTCAACCTGCTGAGACGCCCAGAGCTGACCATAATGCAAATTCAGTAGCAGCTCCCGTGAGAACCTGGCGTATCTCCTGCCCAGGTTTCAGCTGGGGGGTAAGTTGGACGCCCTATCAGAGAGTACAGGGAGAGAGAGCAAGAGGAAAAAGACAGACAGGGACAGCAAAAATTGAACCTGGCACAATCCCAAACCAGGACGTGGGCATCACACTCCCCTTAGAAACAGAGATACCAATTACTTGCAGCAGAGACAGCCTTACAGCCACAGTGCTTGCCCAAGGCAAAGAAAATGGAGCTGAAGGAGAGTGAGTGTAATGATCCACTGGCCTCCAGCAAACCAGAAGATCAGAAACTTTCCCATGAGAAACCACACATACACAAAGACAGCATGTGTCACAGCGGGCAAGAGCAGTGTGATCCCATACATCTGCAAATGGTATCACAAACTCTTCACAGAGTTTAAACTAACTCAACTGCTAAAGCTGGGAAGTGAATAAGCACTGTCTGACTTCACACTAAAATAAGGAGCTCATCTGGATGGTTCTTGGAGGCATCAGTTGCAAAAGAGAAATAACTGACTTTGTACAGTAATTCCTAAAAGATTGATCTTTCGGATAAAAGAAATTAAGAGAACTAATGCATGGGATAATGTCAGGATTTAAAGTACCGTGCTTATGCCTAGTGCAACCAATTTCAAAGGCGTCTAATGGCCTGAGAGCTTCATTATAGCCATGTAATGGTGACAGCTGGAATTAAGGTCACCTAAGTATTCCCATTCCTAGTCCCTGCTTTCAATTGTCCATAATTAGCTTCCTAAAACTTTCACACTGCCATTGAAATTTTGTCTGCTTAGGAAGGAGATTTTGCAACTCTTGTAGAGAAAATCAAGTTTGGAGAGGAAACCACCTGGGCCAATATCCAGACAAGGGGTTTTGTGTGTTTGGGGTTTTTTTTCCCCAAAAGTATGCTTTTTTCAGGAATATGTCTCCACACTCTCTGTTTTTTTTAAGCAATACTTAGAAGTAAGTAGCTGAAATACAGGAGTAATTGGCTCTTAAGAAAACAATAGTTTTATTAAATCTAAGGAAGATCAATAGTGATGTATTCAGGTTACAAGTGCCCACATACCATCAACCAACTGGATTTGGATTCTCCCTTTTAATAACACCATGTTCTAAACAACCACTCTCTTGACCGGCCAGATTTTGATCCCAGTGACACCGGTTCACATCGTGAATCACTTCATTGATTTAATTACCTGTAAACAATGCAGTAATTCTGGATTGTGGGTCTATAATTAAGATAAGATTCTACGTTTAATCACACACACTATTGATAACTGCCCTTTATTTCATTTTGAATTCCTTTTTCCATTTCAGATTCACAACCATTTTCCTTCTGCATATTTTATAGCTTTTCTTGACACACACTAAAGATGAATTAGACTTATTTATACTTGGGGGGGGGGGTGTCTTCTTATTTTTCTGGCTTTGTATATGCTTATTAGATGTTGATGAACCAAGAAAACCAAGAAAAAGAAAAATCAGCTTGTATGCCTATTACTTGAGAAAATTACATTGTATTAATAAGTCAAAGAATCAATGAAGTTGAAGGACTGTTGAATTTAAGCTAGAGAAAAAGTTGTATATTAGGCATATTCTTGATAACTAATTGTTTCCTCCAGGAAATTCATAGTATTTAGGTAGAGCACACTGACGGTTTAGACCTTACAGGTGAGGAAAAACACTAAGCTACAACTTCATGCACTGCACTGCATCAACTTACGCTGCATTTAAAAATACTTATTTCCCTCAATATTTTTTTAGTTCTCTGTGCTACTGTGACCTGTGGAAACAGGAAAAAACTGGAAACAAAAGTTAAAGCAAGAAAGCATCTCAGTTTTTAAATCAATGCAGTATTATGCCTATGCCAGTGGTCTTTTTCTTCTTTTGATTTCAATAGGAAATTCTGAAAAAAAGCATCACAAGTGAGATGCAAGTGCTTTCTGTGAGTTATTTCTCAGCATACAGCATTTCGCCTATATCTTTAAGGCCACACCTGTATATATACATACTGACAGTCGAGTGTGCTGTCAACCTCGAATTCCAGAGCTAAATAAACAAGTCACCACACTGACATCTTGGCCACTGTTACACTGCCACGTTTCCCAGTTGG
Source organism: Rhinoptilus africanus (assembly GCA_013400135.1). Lineage (NCBI taxonomy): Eukaryota > Metazoa > Chordata > Aves > Charadriiformes > Glareolidae > Rhinoptilus > Rhinoptilus africanus. The sequence continues at coordinate 17,998 of VXBO01006799.1, forward strand.
CTGAATTACCGTGGAAAGATGCTTTCTGCTTTATTTCTAGCCCCTGTCACCCATAGAGGGCACTCTTATTGTACCATGCTAGTCCAAGGACAATGCTCCCTATTTGCGAGAACAATTCCCTTAAAACAAAGCTTTTGAAGCAGATGTTGTCAAATATCCTACATTTATTTTAAGATTTTATCTCAAAATGCTCCTTAATCCTTTTTACACAGATAAAAGATCTCTTTTTTTCAATTTTACAACATTATTTTGCATAAAAAGAAAAAGGGGGGAGTATTATTAATAATAAGTCTCTAAAAAGCTTAATTTAAAATGCTTCATTTCTTCTGGCTTTGATACTATAGATGCACTTCTAAATAAAATTGCCTCCAGTGAAGAACAAGAAAAACTTTCAATAAAGTTCTATTCTCTTTACCTCATATATGGTACTAAGCAAGTACTTTAGGGAGCACACACAGAGCCTAGGAACGGTTGAGTTTAAATAAGGACTTAGGCTTTAAATTTTGGGATCCATATCCGAAAACACTATGAAATCTCTTTTGAAATTTATTACAAACTCAGCTTGGTCTGGGTGCTGCAAGATTTGGAAAAGTTCTTGGAAAGAGCTGGCTGCTGCAGCTACCATCATTTCTCTCTCTGTGATATGTCCAATTTATCTTCAATTTTCTTTTACTTCAGGAGCTGAGAGGGGAAAATAAGTGTTTTATGGGGGGTGGGGGAGAACAGCACACATACAGCAAATGAAGGTACCTGATACTTGTAGATATTTTTCAACTTGCTGCAAAGAGAGTCATGTTAGACTCCCTTGAACTTCAGCACACTCCCTTTTCTTGGGGCACGTTCAGTTTTCACTTCTACGCGTTCCTGTGCAACCTGCTTCTACGCGTTCCTGTGCAACCTGCTCTAAGGTGGCCCTGCTCTGGCAGGGGGTTGGACTAGATGAGCTCCAGAGGTCCCTTCCAATCCTGTGATTCTGTGATTCTGTGATTCTAAATTCGTCCTCACAGTCTGGTCTCCCAGGTGTTTTAGGAGTGTTTCAAAAGCCTGCTGCCTTTGGGGACCTGCTCCGACTGAACCTCCTGACCCAAGGACCACAAGGCCCTGATAAAGCAAGCCACACGCTTCTGAGCTTTATCTTAACACCCACATGGAAGGTGTGACAAACACACCTCGTGTACAGTTTCAGCCAACTTTGCAGCTAGCTTTTGGCTCCGAAGTCATTTGTATTTCACCTCCCTCTCTCTCCCAAATGCACGCGTAACACCCTTCTGCTCCCCAGAAAGACTTGAGCCACGTCTGACCCTAAAGGCCAAGTGTCATAAAACAGCAATCTCATCTACTCACTCACTGCTGCCAGTCTTTTCAGCTAGGCTTCCTTTGAGTTCCGCTCAGATGGAAACCTCAGCCAGTACTTTAGGCTTTGGCCCTGCAGATGTGACAATAAGCTATTCACAACTCAAATGATACAAGGTACTTCCTAATAACAGGATGACCGCAAGCTTATCACTGGGTATATAAAGCAGAGAGTCTTTCAGTTACAAGGATCCTATTGAAGGCAAAGCCATCCACCAAACAAGGTTATCGGCTCTTAAAGCTCTGCTTTCCATGGAAACATGAATGTCTGCACCGGAGTTAAGAGGGAACAAACACAAAGAAACTTAAGTACTGTGATGAGGGTGAGTAAAACCTGAGTGTGGAACTAGGAGGGTCCTTTCCTGATTATCCATAGGCACATTTGAAATTTTTTTTCCTGTCTCTGGGGACCTTTTCTCAGGTGCTGAAGTGACTTTTTGGATTTGGCCTTTCAACTCTCTCCAACTCAGTTCCCTGCCTGCACAGAGGAGACATCAGTGCCCAGGGACTGGGAAACTGCAGGGTGCTTTGGCTGTAATTGAATTGTGCTGAAGCAGCTGAGAATCTGCACCACTGAGGATGCAGGGGACGAAGTCAGCTCCCATTGCACCCCACTGGTGTCCTTCGCGGTCATGGCCCAGAGGGCAGCTAAGCAGAGGCATTGGAGTCAGCTAACAAGCCCTGTTTGTGAGCTACAACGCGGCAGGGACAGTGCAGACCTGCAGAGAACTACTGAGTACCAAATGCTGCATTTGACAGTCCTTGAGATCCTCACTCATGTTAGCAGCACGAAGAACGATGCGGGGGGGTGGGGGTGAAGGGAGGTGCATAGAACCTGCCTGCCCCTTGGCTTCTCCCCCTTGTAGTGAGAGGAATGTGTTAACAACCTCTAAAATCATCATCTCCCAAGGGAGAAAACTGCCTCCTTCCTTACCAGCTCCAGTCCAGGGACTCATCAGTGAGTCCTTAAACTGACCAAGAACAGGCACAGTCATCAGAACTACGCTGCAGCATTTTCACATGGTATTGCAAGTACCTCTGCAGTAACCAGTAGAGACACTATTTATTTATAAATTAAACCCGCACTAATTCAATTAATTCACTAACTTCAAGAGCTGTATTCATTAAAAACTTTCCCCAACATCTGTACTTAAGGACACAGAAGATTCTCTAATCACTTGACATCACTGAAGCAAGATGTCTCTTTTCTAAAAGAGATGTCCTGACACACAATACTGAGTCCCAAGGCAAGAATTACTTGATGAAATTTCATGACTTCAATAGAAATACTGGGATAGGCGCTAGTTTCCCAGAGGAAGTACCCCGTTATCCTCTTAATACAATCCCCAACCACTCTGCCTGGATCCAGCCAGTTCTATGTTGGTTTCATTGGGTGGCAGAAAGACCGGGGAGAGCCCAGGTGCCTCGCAGATGATGAGATGACAGGGGGAATCCATGCCAGTGCATTCCGTGGCTCGAGGTACTCATGGAGAGAAAACAAACACCTCGCCTCTCCCCCAGCCACCCAATTAGCCAAGGAGGGAGCCACGCTATGCTCATACCTGAGGAGCATCCATCCACCCAACCCACAGCCCGGCTTACCATCATATGGGAGCAGGAGAGAGTAGGGGATAATGGTCAGGGCACAGCCCCAGAAGAAGGGGAGGGTGCAGTGTCTAACACAAGAGTCCACACAGACACATGGTCTAGGACAGGGAAAAGCAGCCCAACAGTATGTCTGGGAACAGCTCTGGCCAGAGGAGGGGACGACAGGGAGATACTAGACACCTGGGAAAGGAGAATGCTGGCATCGGCTGTCCTTGAAGAGGGAAAAGCCCATGACAACTACGAGAAAGTATCATGAAGTTATTGTAGCAGTAAAAAGAACAGACAGGTACATTTGCAAGGCTGATGTCCATTTCTACTGAGCAACCAGCCACGTACTGAAGGGGTCACATGCTGCGGCTGCTTGGTATCCACTACTCTCTCACAGCTAGACACTTGCCAGCCTTCAGCTGAGACAATTCTCATTAAGACGGGCTTGGTGAGGTACTCATTTCCAGCTCTGCTGAATGCACACCTCCTTCCCTTGGGGTCAAAGATGACTTTCCACACTGGACACAAAGCCTCACCACCCTCCTCCCTGCACACAGGGCAGTTAGTGCTGCTGCTCAGAGTAGGCAACTGGGATCATCCCAGTCAGCCGGGTCTATCTAGAGCTGACTGTCTCAGCTCCCTCCACACTTCAGGGTGCCAGAGGGGCTGAAGAAGCAAAGGTTAGAGCAGAGCCTTGGAAATCTCCCTGGGCATGCTGTTAGCAAGAGGGTAGTTAGGGCCTCCAAGGCATTTTTGGGAAATCCAAAAGAATTAATACATTCTGCGGGAGAAGAAAAAAAAAATCCAAGTCTGGTGCAGGAGCTGGAGAAAACCAGCAGGTAAAAGTTGTGCAGATCAGCCAAGCATTAAGTGAACCCATGATAAAATAGAAGCTCCTTGGAGGAGAGGCCATTAAGGCTGTGACTGTGCCCTTTTTATTCAGTGCAAGAGGGGACAACCTGGCACAGTGCATTTTAGCTTGTCAAGGGAAGAACAACTGGTCCATCTAGAAAAACGAGGAGGTTCTGGTGAGCTGGAACATCTCTTTCCACGGTGGCATTCAGTCAGGTCTGCTTTTTCAAGCACAAAGGGAACCCTGACAGCCACTGTGCAGGAATCCAGGCAAGGAACAAAGACCTTTCATCATCTGTTCCTCAGTCCCCCCAGCTCCACCCCACAAGACATTTTCCAGACTTTCCAGTCAGCCCTGAGATGTTGACTGGTACACCAGCTTCATCAGCTCTCTGGCATGATCTCTGCTGCATTCCCTCCCACCTTCAATGAGATAAGAGAGTTGGGAATGTCATTCACATAATGGGTGTTACTACTCAACTCTGGAAACCAACGCAAACATCAGGACGTTTGCTGCCAGTCCCAAGGAAGGCACGGGATGTCTTCCCTATGGGAGCAAAAACATTTTTCCTGGTGAAACATCAGCTCTGTAAAGAGCTCCTTTTAGGGTTGCTCTGGGGACAAACAGAAGGAGGCTTCATCAGGGAGGGATCAGAGAAGGGAGCACTTGGCAGGGAGTTGCACTCAGGTAATTTGAATGCTTCTGATTATCAGAGATGATTCACTTCTGTTCACTTTGCACCAAGTATTGTGAAAGACGTTGCATTTATCTGCATTGACTCACTGTTTCACAACACGAACTTAAGGTATCGTTACTACTATGACGATGGTAGTGCTTGGACATCCAAAACCCTGACACCAGCCAGGGAAAGACTGCAAAGGATTTTGTTAATCCAGACAAATCAGGAAATGTAATAAAACCCTCAACTTTCTCCTCCTCTATTAAAAAGATGCTGTGAAAACCCTGAAAATAAAAATGCAGATGTTCTGAGACAGCTGTCTGTCAAGAAGTCAAGAGGATATTTCTGTCTCTGGATTGCTTTGATTTTTATCATCAGAAGATGAGTTTTGCTTGTAGATAATCAGTCTTACAAGGAACATACTGTTATTCATCAGCATATGGAGTCACTTTAAATAAACTTATAGACAGTTCTCTATCCCATACATCCTTGTAACACCTCCAGGAACACTTGAAGCTAAAAACATAAAAAGTCAAAGTTTATGGCAGGGAACATTTATATCAGCTGACCTAAAATTCCAGCAAAGAATTCACCATATTTGAGAGAAGGAGGTAGAAGTTAATGGCTTAAGAAAAGTCACAGGAATGAAGGAAAGGCAGCACAGTTCTCTGTGTGTTTGTTATGGTGTTACTTACCAGATACAATTAATATGCTCTGAAATAATAGTTCTCGCTGCTCAACCAGCACTGGTATTTACTGTCACTATTGTCAGAAGTGCTCGACACCCATAAAAGAGACAGGGTTTCTAAAGCATTGGCTTCTGTTCAAGCATCTAAATTAATGGCCATGTTCAGAGGAAACTGACTGCATTGGACGCTATCTGAAATAACTTCTTAATTAAAGTAAGTGTTTCTTTGCCAAAGGAGCCACATTTTTGACAAAATTAAGAGGGAATGGAGTGGGAGAAAGGGATACAACTTTATTCAATGAAGCGTCGTTCCTCAGGCTTCTCCCTAGCTCTTGCCTTCCTCCTGCCTCAGCAATACACAATGTCTTCTTGCTCAGGGAGAACATTCCCTCTCCAAGGTCCTATATCACAAGGTTAAAAGCCTGCAATTATGAGGTAATAGTTGCAAACTGGTAGCACCTAAGTGAATGCAGCTTGTGTAAGACTCTACACATACAGATAAGCACCAGGAGCAGATCTTGGGAAATATGGTACAGTCCCTGGCAGGCAAAGAGGGCAGATAGGAAATAAGTACAGAAAAGAGGACAACTTGACTAAGATCTCTGAGGTGCTCAGCAGTGGAGCCGGGAAGAGACGCTAGCACTGCCAAATGCCTGAACAGCACCCTACTTCTCCAGAACAATGTTCACCACAGCTCACATTTTGTTGTGGACAAGTGGTATGGGCCTAAATAAAATGTCAGTGGGGAGCAAAGTATTGATTGTCCTATTAACTGAGTATCTATCTGTGCAAGGTTGCTAAACAGGAGGTAAGAGATACACATCGGACTCTGATGAATGGAACACAAAAAGATACAAGCACAATCACATGATTATTGCTGTAAAGAGCAGAACTCTGTAATTATCATCTGTGGGGAAGTGTCTCGAAGAGAAAACAAGAAAGGAAATTGCAATGTGTCTATTTATTTCCATAGCTACTGGATGACTGAGAGCCACTCAGCAGCCTCTGCTATTTGTAAGAGGATTTCCTAACAAAACATACCAAAGATGCAGAAAAAGGGCTTGTGTATTATTTTCTCAACACACAGCAGCAGCCTGACAGGTAGAGTTCCCCACCCCATAAAGGAGAGGGTATAAAAGCATGCTTTCCTTAGAGACAGTGGGGCACAAATCACAAAACCAGGCTCAGGGCAGGAAAAGAGAAGACACATACAAATGATTGGATATATAGGAGGAAGCTGAGGTTACTGTCAATATCTTCTTCACCACTGCAGGGACAAAGAGAGGTGACGTGCTAGAACAAACAGACTAGCAAGTGCCTGACCTGCCAGGTATGATCATGGCTCTCCTGCTATCCATTTCCCAGGTCTGCAAACCATGGGGGCTCAGGGTACAACAGACACCTGTGGTCCGGGAGTGTACTGTTCACATTAATGAGTATTATCACACGGTCCTTAACAACAGAAAGGCGCAACAGTCCAAACTTACCAGTCTCTCAACCCTCTCGCTCAAGTCTCTAAACCTTCCTGAGGACTGTCTGGACAATTCATTATTGTACCGGATGTTGGTGATTTTTACGTTGGCACTGTAATAGAACAGCTTCTGATCTGTAAGGGAAAGAAAAGGAACAGGCAATACTCAAAGCACCAAGATGAATGAACTTTAGGGAAACACCCGGGGCTGACTGATCTCCAGACACATAGGGACTGAATGAGCCTTCACCTGTATCCAAGCCATTCAAATACAGCTTCCAAAAGCTAGGGGCCCAGGAGCGAGAGCTCAGTTGAGTTAGGCGATCTAAGCCAAGTGGTGACAGAAAGCCCAGTTTCCCCAATAGTTTCATTTGTGGACAACCAACAGCACTTTGGGCTCACACAGGATCACAAGCTGCATCTTACTGGTCAGCTATCTCCCCTCCTCTCCTGCATTCCCTCTCAACACCAAGCCCTGGCAGGCAGCTGCTGGTGATGAGGGCAAAGGAACAGAGAAACACCACGCGTAGAGACAAACAGAAGGCTGTGTCTGTTACTCGCATAAGGGAGATCAGAAGACTTGTGTGTTGACCTCATCACAGAAGTAGATCATGAGGAAGATGCGAAAGAAGTGAAAGCAAGTGAAAGGCAACAGAAACCACAGCCCTTAACCACCCTGCACAGCAGGAAATGTTCCTAAGAGATCTTCAAAGATGCTACAAGAGAAAGGAAAGAGAGCTCTGAGAAGCTGGTGGTTTTTCCCTAAATGAGCTTTAGACAGAATGGTGAAAAGCAAACTCCCAGCATTGTGTGGCACAACAAGCACAAAGGAAAGGCACTAAACATAGGAACAGTGATATGTTATGTAAAACTTACCATATGCCAGAAAATAAACTAGGAGACCAATGGTGATAGCTGCTGCCACTGCTGTTCCAATAACAATTAGAGCAATTTTCCAGGGCTCAAGCTGTCTTATTTTGATGGCTGGCTGATGAATTCTGGGAGAAAATAAGAAGAACAAATGGAGAAGATTAATAAGAGATCCTTTTCTATTTAAAACTCCACAAAAATGAAGCTAAAGTTTTCTCCCTCAACATCAGTTGATTCTTCCCAGCAGTATTAATTGATTTCCCACCCAACACCCTTGAAAATGAAACCATGACTCAAGACTATTTTGAAATAGCTGTTAGGATATACTAGAAGTCATGCAACACACATAGGGTTTGAGGGCTTGTTTTTTTTATTATTATTAGGGCCAAATTAAATAGAAATCCCACCAAGCACTTTCTTATGTGATCCCTGACTGGAAATTTGCAAGAATAAAACTTATTTTTCATCTTGGTGAACTTTTATACGGCGACATAGGCAACTTTCAATTGGTTAAACAAATCAGTTATCACAGACACACTGGCACCTTTGCTTCCAAAACTGCTTTGTGCAATAAAATTACAAAAGGCATCCCATGCTCTGTATAGTACCTCTCTATACATTATCCAAGCTGCTCAGTCCATTTCAGTGTGTAAAGCACGGCTGGACACAAAAAGAGAAAGAGATTTCAGAGGCCCAGCCTGTGCTTCCAGTTTTACTCAGGCTAGATCTAAAAGCAAAAGGCAAGCACTTCTTTAAGCAGTATTTGGTGAAGTGGTGGAATGGGCAAGGATGTGTGAGGAGACCAGGGAACTTAGGTAGAAAGCCTCACCAGATACTTCTGCCATGCTCTTAATTACACAGGTGCTAATCCAAATTAACTCAAGGGAAGTCAACAGTAAGTATGTCAGTATTCTAGTTAGACAAAAAACTGCCTGAACCAGGTTACTTGCAGCAAATTGTGCCTTTGGCTATAAACTCAAAGACACCTGAAGATCCTTAAAGCCATTCTTCTATTACGTTATCAGCCATTACAAAATACAGAACAGGAAGCCACAACTTCTGGCAAACAATCCTTCATTCTAGAGCCAGCTACCTCACTCATGCAAACACGCACACTTTCAGGAAAGCAGGCTCCAGGCATCCCCACTCCAGGCATCCCCTCCTGAGGGGGTGAGGCATCTCAGTGAGTTCCCGCATGCATAACAAAGTACACATAACTCACTTCTGGAACACATATCTCATGAGGCGTAAGTTTAAATACGTTAAAATAAGTTGATAATAACTGCAAGCGACCACTGCAGCTGTGTGCAGGAATGAGACAACAAGCACACTGTGCACTTGGGGTTCAACCCCAGCCGGCAACAAGGACCATGCAGCCATTCACTCACTCTCCCCTCTCTCCCCAGTGGGATAGGGAGAAGAGGGAGAAAAAGGGGAAAAGAGACTTGTGGGTTGAGATAAATACAGTTTAATAGAAGAGTAATGAAAAAGAAAATAATAAGAATATACAAAATTGTGATGCAATACAATTGCCCACCACCCCATAGTCAATTTCCCAGGCCATCCTGAGCAGATATCGTGGATTCCTGCCCCCTGGCCAGCCCCCATTTATATACTGGGCACAACATCTATGGTATGGAATATTCCTTTGGCCAGCTTGTCCTGTCTATGACCCCTCTCAGCTTCTATGGGAAGCTGAAAAAGTCCTTGACTTAATATAAGCATTACTTAGCAACAACTAAAACAATATGTATTATCAACATTATTCTCATACTAAATCCAAAACATGGCACCTACTAGGAAGAAAATTAACTCTATCCCAGCTGAAACCAGGACAGCACCATACATAAATACTGAAGAAGGTTCTGATATTTTGTTCTAATTTCATTGCAAAGCCCTTATAGTTACTGCCTTATTACTTTGGTTTGGAAAACAACTGACTCAGGCTAAATATCATGACATTTGATTGAGTGAAAATGGGAATACTCATTTGTCACTCATCTGTTCTGAATTGTCCTAGCTAGTGTTTCCTTCACTCCTGCTCTCCTCTAAAACAGCTATTAATTAATCTCTCATCTCGTTTGCTTCAAAATGTATCTGTGAATCCATAGCAGAAAAAGAACCCAACCTCACCCCCAAAACCCCACAGTCCTGCTAAGAGTTTGGAGACGAGCAGCTCCAAAGTTATTTCTGAGACTACCGTGTCAAAATTGCCTTAAAACTTTAATTGGAGAAATGAAAAAAATATGCAGGTATAAATAGTCAGGACTTTCCCTCATTAAGAATAATATTTCTAAATAGTAGCTCTTAGGTGAAACCATAATGTCAATGGAGAGTTCAGCTTTAATTTGTCATGTGGGTTTGTTGGTTTGGGTTTTTTACGCCACTCCAGCTAGTAGTCCTTTGCATGGCTTATATGCTATGCAAATATTTCTACCATGTTTGAAGTGAGACTAAGTTACAAGAAAAGCCACCAAAACAAACAAAATACCACATTTAACTTGACACAGCCTACCCATATTCATTCTTGTGGATACTCTTATTTAAAAAGCAGTTGTCTTGATTAAGCTGCATGGAAGGAAAAACACTCAGAAGGTCGTTCAGCTATAATGATCCTGGCATAGCCCCAAACCAAAATGCTGGGGTTGAGAAGCTGATTTGAAAGGCTGAATGCCACCTCTATACCGCAACAGGTGAGCGTGAAGAAATTACTGCCTGTCATATTAGTGAGAGAGTGGTTTCGGACCACGTTACTTCAGAAGTAACATGGCTGGGACACAGTTAAATATTGAGTACGATATAATTTGAAACCTTTTCAGCATTCTTTTGTACATAGTATAACATTTCTTTTATAAATCTTATTCTTCATTTCTTCTTTCAAGTTCCATGCTATCATTTAGCAAATCCCAGTTCACAACAGTTACTCACATGTGTAATTTTACTCACATACATGACTTTCACTTAATTCATTAAACCTGTTTTAGAGCATCATTTCAAAGAGATGCAGAGGGGACTCAGCATCAGCTTCTAAACTGAATTCCCTCAGACAAGAAGCTGTTTGATAAATACATCTTAGAAAGTCCCTTAATAGAGGGGGTGGCTGTTTTGTGACTTGGGATGGGTTTTTTTTTTCCTTCCTTTTTTTCTGAATAAACTTTCCCCCTTCCTTTTAAATAACAACATGAAAAGACTGTTAAGGTTTATTCTCCACATCTAATTTGTTTTAAAAACAAAAATTGGTTTTAAAAACTAAAAGTATTTGGAGTAAAACGTCCTTGCTTAGGCTGTACCATCTGGATACTTCCCCAATTGAATAGAAGTGCAGGTTGAACGCACACCAGAAAGATCTGAAATCCAGGTTTTCAAAGATATCTGTGAAGCAAAAACACAAAGATTGCTGGGCTGATACTTTTCCATTCCCATTAACTTTGAGCTTTATTGCTGCTTTGCTGTGTCTTCTGAGCTTCATTCCTCCAAGATCAATTATTTCATCTGACAACATGTCCCATGGTGTGAAGTTGAACAGTGCTTACAGGGATTCAGTACACACAAGAGAAGTAACTATCCCAGAACAGAAACAGCTTCGATCCACATGATGACCCATCAGAGCCTGAATACTCCACAGAGAGCCGGTAAAAGTTCAACAGTGGAATTTATTTTCCCAGACAGAGAGTTAAGCCCCTGCTAACTCCTTGGGAACTTGCTGCTCAACAGAGAGGGAATGGGAAGCGTAACCTAGAAATGCACAGCAGGATTAAAAAGCACTCCAGCTGAGATGGTCACTGAAATCCTCCAGAGTAGAAATGGAGATTTTAAGCCTGAGCCAAATACCAGCTGAAAGCTTCCCACTGACCTCAGTGGGCTTCCTGTCAGGGTCCCATCTGCCTGCAGCCTGCGCGGGTCCTCCCCTCTGCCCCACAGACTCTGCTTTTGCCCAAACAACCATGCCTGTGCCGTAATCTTAAATACACCGCAATAAGGGACTGGATTTCATCTCTCAGCAGAAGACTGCCAAGTCCCAGATTAAGATTTGTCCGATTAGGAAAAGGAGTGAAATATTTGCTGACAAAAACTAATACAAAATTGACCACACTGACATAACTATTTTACTTGGTTGTCCTCTCTTTGTTTCCTTATAATTCACAATGCTCTCTTGGCTTTTTCAGCTGCCATTCAGCTGGCATTTTCCTAGAAATACCCACTGAGACCTTTCCTGAGTGGTGGTAGTTAATTTAGAGCCCTGCATTCTGTACTTGCGTTCCCCCTCCCCCTATCACAAGCAGAAAGAAGCCCCCCCAGGAACCCCTTCCTGAACAAGGAGCTGACAGCAATAAGCACAGAGACAGAGGGATCCCTCCCCTTATGCATTTCACAAGGCAGACATAAGAAGGACACGGCTAATTATGTCTCTTGACTTTTAGTAATAGAGGAGTACTGGGCAGGGAAAAAAAGTCAGTCTCAAAGAAAAATAAAAAACTTAATATCCTAACTTGATTTTAAGGGTGCCATTCAATAAATGTATCATAAACATCCTACTGAATAAATCATGTGTGCACTTGCCTCACTGCAGCCTGAAACTGTTCGTTTACAAAAGAAGTAAGAGTGCCTTTTACCTATTGGAATTTAGATTCACTTCTTGCAAAGAAGCAGAATTAAACCCGCCTTCTACAAGCCAAACCGACTGCTTCAGAGGAAAAGCCTCAAAGGTCTTCCTCACCAGGGCAGAAAGCCTGCTCTGACACCTGTGGGAACCCCTCCATTACCTGCAGTGAGTTTCACATCAGACAGTGTCTAGCTAGGTCAGCATGCACCGGGAGAGAGAAGACAGGCTCTGCTTTGGCGTGCACGCACTGACAGTGTCTGCTCAATAAAGGTGCTGACAGGACAGCCTAACAGCCAAACCCAAACCAGTCACCTACAGATGATCTCTTGTGGGCTATTAAATGTCCTTTGTTTTCAGTCCTGCAAGAGAGTCACGCTTAGACCAATTTTCTCCACAATTTTAGAATACGTGCAAGTACTTCTCTCTTATTTAAGGTGCTTTGGGTAAAAAAAATTGACAAACCCCACTGTATCAGCTTTAGCAATAATTGTAGTATATAAATACACACATAATAGGAGAGTGATGGTGTTTTAATCTGTTTACTAAAATAAAACTGTTTACTGGTATATGAAATGTCACTGTAAAACATCTATATTTACATCACTCCTGAAAAGTTCTGCAAGTCTGACAAAACAGACCAGCCCTTCTGCCTTTGTGACAGTTTGTGTGTATCTACAACAGCTTATACTCACTGAGAATCTCACCCAAAGTATCCATCTTTTCCTGTAGTTTAGAAGCTTATTTTTGTGGCTGAATAATAAGTTTTTCCATATTTTTTACTTTATATGTAATAAGCAATTGCTAGGCTGGGTAGATAAACAGCGATATGTTGTGATCTAGCAATGCATTTTCACTGAACAGAGATGCACAAATTTCCTCATGGGAGAAATACTCTTGAAATTAGAGAAAGCTCCTTAGACTTGTCTGAACCTCTTGAGGTTCATCTGAGACTGAAACCCCGGGCAGTTCTCCAGTGGCAGAGAAACTGGGCAATTTTCATTTCAGTTCTGTATGAAATCTGTTCCCCTGGTATCACCAAATCTGACTACAGGCCACATGAAGTTTTCAGATTGTTTTGTATCAGAAGCATGTCAAATTAAGCCATCCCATGCTTTGTGTTAGCTCAACTTCATTCAGAATGCAGATCTCTGTGTAACCAGAAATACAGACATGGAAGGAGTATGTGATAGAAGCAGAATGACTTGATTTTAAAAGCTTATGCTGACCCAAAAAGCCCAATCATAAAACTGTCTGTGAAAAAAAATTAATAAACTGAGGCACTTCTGCAACACCTTTTAACAGGAACAGCAGAGGCCAGAAAAGCCCCTGGGTTTACACTGGGGCTTGCTCAGTTCATGAAGATGACTAGAGTTTGAGGCTCAGGAGGAGGTCCTTTCTCATTCTGGTTTTCCTGTCTAAAATGGTCAGAAATTGAGTGAATGTGGCAAGGAGACAGAAATGGTACAAATTCCATACGAGTCAAATCAGGTATGAGGTGTCCCAGAATCAAAATTATTTCACTAGACTTTCCTGAAATCAGGATCTACAGTGGGACAAACTGAGCAGAATAGGTTTCTGTTAGGTACCATGCAGGAACAACATCTGCCTCCTGCAATAATCAAGGTTAACTCCCACTAATGCCAATGGGACATGAGCGTCCTCGCACCAGGGCTGGTATCCATTTCCTGCTACACCTCAGCAGTCTGTAATTTACACTCATTTTGCCCACCTACTGCATGACAAATTGGTGCAAATGGCACTGCATTTCCACCTACATATTCACTTTTAGACTACCGTATACAGCACCAGCTACTCTGCATCTCACCCTGCCAGGGCACAAGATCTTCAGAAGGAAGTTGCCAGCAGGACACTGCATTTGCTCCCAGACTGCTGGACGCAGCACAACAGAGGAGTAATAAGACCAGCAAGGCTGTCTACTCCACCTAGTTTTCCTTAGCAGCTTTGCTTCCTGAAGGATTTTATGGAGTACCCATTCCAACTTAGCTTGAAATGTTGTGAAAAGAGGCATCTTGAAACTGGATAAAGCTAATACCGAAGCACTGCTCTTGTAAGAGACTAAGGCACAGCATGATGAGCTGAAAGAGCAAGGCTTACACCTCCATGCTCAGATCTACATTCCTGCCCGGCAAAGAACTCTGGCCATCTAACAGGCCACGCAGGGTCTTTGATTAAGACCAGGTAGTCTCCATCCCTGCCCAAATGTTTAAATATTTAATTATCCAATACAGATTTCTCCTAACATACTTTAGATTTTATAATAATCTAAACAACTATTTAAACAACTAAATCCTTTCCTAACTAGGCGGCAATTAAACTGGGCTCGGATATTTTTTAACTACCCTCTAGCACACTGTTATTAAAATTATTTACACGACTGTTGATATCAACAAGACACAGCAACTAAAGTTACATCTAACTAGAAAAAGGAATGGCTTTTCAGTTCTGCTAGGTAGAGTACTCTGTCTTAGTTTTCCCTCTCTATGTAACACACACAAACTGGTATTCACAACTGATGGGGATTTCTTCCTCACATGAGAGTTATAGCAGCACAGCTTTTAAGGTATGGATGTTAAACAGGGCAGAGGATTTTTCCGTATTGCGCAGCATACCACTAAGGAGCACAGAACCAAAAGCCAAACTAGTCTTCTCCTGGCAAAGTCAACACTGTATTGACTAAAATGATATTGTTCTCACAAAATGAGAAAAACAATTAAGTGGGCATAAAGAGTAAGTTTTGTCAATCCAGAAACAATGTTCCTATTTCAGCATGTCCAGAAATTTTTAAAACAACCCAATTTTTAAAAGTAACGAGGATGGAAAAAATAAGTAGTATCTTGCAACCATCCACAGCCATTTGCCCAAAGCAATGCCAGAGAGGAGACTAATATCGTAGTCTTTAGCATCACAGAAATTCAGCCATCCAGCCAAATCATTAGGCTGTTAAAAAACCCCAAATTTCATACTCTTTTGTATTTTGTTTGTGAGGTCATGCTTTTAAGCTTTATCAATTACTGAGGCAACAAAAAAAACAAACTCAAGGGAGACTGAGCATCTCCTATTGCCACATGAATCCAGGAGCCGGAGCATTAAAAAGAAACAACGAATTGCAGGAGGCTCGCTGTACTTTTATGACCAGATCCCGGCTCGGACCCAAGAGAGAATAGTAGTGTGTCACAGCTGGGAAACTTATTTTTGCAAAAATACTCTGAACTTTCCATGCTGCCCTAAATATTGTTACAGTAAAACAAAACTAAGGATATCCTGCATCTCTGACTGCTCAAAATACTTTCAGACACAAAACACCTTGTCATTACTCCCTAGAAACCATGGCTTCTTTCTCAAAAGTACTATGCTCATAACTGGAACGATGAACACCTCAAGTGTTCTCCTTATGTAGTTGCACTGCCATCACTGATTTAACTGGGACCTTTTGCAGGGTTTGTGGGAAATAATATTGCAACTAGACCTGACCAGACCCCACAGTTTCCCAAAATTGCGTTATTGACAATTTGACACAACAGAGCTTCCTGGATTCTGCACTGCTGCAATAAAAGCCTGCTGGGGCAGGATAAGACAATCACAAGGAGGGAAGCTAAGTGTCAACCTAAGCCATCACATCATCTTTCTCAACAGAAAGCAAATCTTTGTGCTCCTGGCCATGCTAGGGAAGGATTTCTCTCTGCATTTCTCACTCTAGCAATACGTTATTCTTTTCATCCAGAACAACAACCTCTAAAATCTCCCTTTCAGCCTGCAACTTACGGTGTAGCTTTCCCTCCGCCTATCAACCCTTTTCAGGCTGCACATTTCAGATGGATCCGCAACATACCCTAGATCTAAAAGGATGAAAAGGGCAGAGATAGAGCAATGAAGTCCAAGATCAGGCAAGAGAAGAGACAGATTTCTTTTCAGGACCTATATAAGTCCTTGAAGTCCTAAAGCTGTCCCATAGGCAGTGTCCTTTACCACTACGACACCTCCAAATCAGACTTGCCAAGTTAAAACACGCCACCTACTTTTGCAGATCCCATGGTAGGTCCCGGTAGGTCTGGTAGCCTTTCTGACCACCAACCAAAGCTTGACTAAAGTCTGGACTGCGTAGCGAATGCTGCTGGAAAACGCAGGAGTCGCGTTGACTGGTGTGACGGGAAGGGAAAGGTGTTGAATGAAGATCCTTCATTGAGGCACGGCTGGCGCAACACCCAGCACCCTGTGGGTTATTGCAAAACGAGGGAGCGAACTTCAGAATAAAAACAAACAGAGGTAAGCATGGAGTTGATAAGGAGACTGTAACCTTCGGATCAGCTCCGCATCAAAGAGCTCCCCAGGCAGAGATGGACAGAGCAGATAAACCGGCCCAGGCAAGAAGTCTTGTTCTTCACCACAGCAGAACAGGAAGTGCGTGAGATTTCCCTTTTCCAGCACTCCCTTTCTGTCCAACTTCTATCCCTACAGCAGGCCTTCTCCTGAGCGGCAGCACCTTCTACTGTACACTCACTGCAAAACCCACACAGGAGCAGCACCACACTGTCCGCAACGCTAAGTCACTTGCCTTCTGAAATAGCCAACACAAAGGCCGAACACAAAAACAAATACAGGCTTAAATGGCTTGGTCAGCCAAGCCTGATCTCCCTCAGTGCTCACTCCTCCACAGCTGTCCTGGACTCCCTGGGCATCAGGGACATGACAACTATAAGTATCCAGCCTCCTAATTACATGTTAGTCATTTAATGGTTGGCATAACCCCGCCTGTGGAAAATGCTTACTCTGTGAAAAGGGCCACCAATCTCCTTGGAATTCCCTTCTCCCAGCAGAAATGTGATTCTTCAGAGACAGCTGGAAAGGGGAAATATAGATATTTTCTAGTGAGAAATTCTGCACTTGTATCTAAAATCCCAAACCAAAAAGGAAAGTTACCAGTACCCAAACTTCTGGATTCTAGTCTTTGATGTGCTTGGATTTGTGCCAAAAAGTTTGAAGCATTTGATTTTCCAATGAAGTCTCAAGATTTCAGTCATTTTTATGGGAATACTTATTATCTTCCAGAAAGAACCTCAGCAACAGAGAGCAAAAAAAACCCAAAACAACAAAAACTAGCAAAAGGAAAATTTCTTGTAATCATACCAAGTTCTCTTACATCTTTCCCCAGAGACGCCCATTCACAGGCACACTTCAATGCAATTATAGAAGCAAGTGTCTGGACAGCCCGTTTTTAGGACACAGGGAAGAGCTGAGCACTGCTGCATGTCATCTCCTATTTCTCTAACAGTGATTTCTTCCTTTGCTTTGATCAAATTGATTGCTTTTTTTGGCTTCTCCTAGCTCCCTGTAGAAAAGGCATTGTTGCAGTTCCCTACATTAGAATCATAGACTTGCCTGGGTTGGAAGGGATCTTTGAGATCATTGAGTCCAACCATCAACCTAACACTGCCCAAACCACCACTAAACCATGTCCCTCAGCACCATGTTTGCTCAGCTTTTAAGTACCTCCAGGGATGGCAATGCCACCACTTCCCTGGGCAGCTTGTTCCAATGCCTGACAACCCTTTCAGTGAAGAAATTTTTCTTAATATCCAATCGAAACCTCCCCTGGCACAACTTGAGGCCATTTCCTCTTGTCCTATTGCCTGTTCCTTGGGAGAAGAGACCGACCCCACCTCACTACAGCCTCCTTTCAGACAGTTGTAAAGAGCGATAAGGTCTCCTCTCAGCCTCCTTTTCTCCAGGTTGAACAAGACCAACTCCCTCAGCCGCTCCTCAGAAGACTTGTTCTGCAGACCCCTCACCAGCTTTGTTGCCCTTCTCTGGACTCGCTCCAGCACCTCAATGTCTTTCTTGTAGTGAGGGGCCCAAAACCAGACACAGTACTCGAGGTGGGATCTCACCAGTACCAAGCACAGGGGGACAATTGCTGCCCTATGGTCTTGAGCCATGTTACTGGAATCCAGTTGGATCCAAGCACGTGGATGGGTACAGGGCTTTGTCCCAAGAGGGGGCTGGAAAGACACAACCTCTGGGTGCTTGAGCTTCCGAAGGGTGCCCTGACACTCTGCCCCCAGCCTGGGGCCAAACACACTACAGCAGAAAAGGCATGGGAGGGTCTATAGTGGGGCTGAGCAGCTTCTGCTGAACATGAGCGGGATGTTCTGCCTCCCTCTAGGTTACAAGCCAAACCTCAAAACCTGCTACAAGCCTGGAAGAGCTGCCAGTACGAATTTCAGCAGCCTGTTTGAAAGAGCTATTGGGAGAGGCACACAGCATTTCTGGGCTGAAGAACAGTTTAAATGCTGAGCCTGACAGCTAAAATATTTACTTTAAGCAGAGAAGAGGTCTGTGGAAGCAAATGCCACCCGCTTACACTATTTTAGTGACTTCACTATGTCACTTTCAACGCCACTGTAACGACCGTAGCCAGAGTAGAGCCACCTTTCCCTGACAGAGCACCCAAACAAGGACTGCTTGTTTCATGGCAGTAACGTCATTATGCTTCTGAAGTTCTCCTGGACAGTTTCAAAGGAAGGAGACATAAGAGCAATTCATTTTCATTACTCAATGAGAAATATCCCACACCCCCAGCACGTGAGGCTTTACTGACTGCACAAGTTACCTGTCCTTCCTGGACATTCTCTTCCCCTTCCCTCTCCCAGCTCTGTTATTTTCTTTTTCATGATTAGTAAAACTCAAAAGTTTGTGCACCAAGGAAATCTCAGCTCCACGCAGAAATGCACACACACCCACAGGAACTCCAGCACTCGATGGAGTGCTGGAAATCAATTACAAACCAATTCTATCAAGGAGTCAAGAAAATACCTTCAAATTCCTTGGTTTTGTGGTTGTTTGGGTTTTTTTCTTTTTTAATATTGTGATCCCCAAACCTGTCATCCTTACAAAACACACTCCTCAAATAGAAAAAGCCTAATTAAGTTTGGGATGTAACGCAAAGAACCACGTAGCAATTTCTGCCCAGAATGGTCAGGTTGAGGCTGCGCATAGTGGTCTGCTCACAGAGATAAAAGTTGGCAGCACTGTTAGCGGGTTACTAATGTTAATTTCTTGATTAGTTATTTACAGATTAGTAATCAAGTGCCCTGAATACCCAGGCCAAACACACTGGGAAAAGGTAGCCCTTGAAATGTTTACCCTGTAAGAGGCACAGAATTTTGCCTGATGTGCCCAGAAGTTCAAAGGCCAGCTCTGTCCACCTGGGGCAGGTAAAAAACATACGGCAGCAGAGGTAGGTTTTAGCAAACAGCTAGAGTTTGAGACAAAAGTTACCTGAGATCTTGGGCTCTGCAACAGGATTTTGTGGAGACAAAGAGCATTCATTAGAAGAATACCAGGTTGCAAAGGGCCTCAGGAGGCAGTGCTCGAGGAAGAGTCTCAGGAGGTAGTGCTAGAAGAAGAGTTATTTATAGTAACTTTCAGAGCACACTAGGACAGACCTTTCTGTTGTTACTCCAGAGCATAAGGAACAGAGATATTCCAAAAAAGTGATGTGATTTCCCTAAAGGCAAGACTTTTTTGTGATCTGCCTAATAAAAATTGAAGTAGGTCACCTTTGTTTTCAAATTAATTAAACATTAAAATGAACTGTCCTGGAAAACAGTGCAAAATAAGGAAATATACTTGCCTATGTCAGATGATGCAAAATCAATTTAGACATACTCGTCCCTCGGGAACAATGGTACAGACAGGCCAAGAAAAGACAATCATTAAGGGACAATTTTCCTCACAATAAATCAGCAAATTGCAAAGTGTTTTGTTATTCAGTAAGCTAAGGCAGTTACTAAACTTTTTGATTAATACTAGGGAAGCAGTACTGAAACCAGCTATCAAACCGTGGGGTGGAAATCCAAGAATGTGGGTGCACAGGATTTTGTGAACGAAAGTGTAAAAAGATGTAATCACCATCTTTCCGTTTAACCCTGCAAAGTCAGCCCAGCCAGTTAGACAGACTGCTTGCCTAAGAATGGTAATAACAGGCTACCTTGGTTTATATTTGCATACTTACATAGGCTCCCAGGCTGTAGAGACGAAGAACGCCTTTAGAGAAGGCCATTGGCCAGCCCCATAGCAATAACATCTTCGGAATTTAAAAGCAAAGATGTTTTACATAATTGTCTACCAGTTACTCAACGCAGGCCACGAATTTAGACCAAAGACACCAGTCAGTCACTCCTTTTAAAGTGAGAAGTGAACATTCTTGCCAGTAATATTTAACAGAACTGACAGAAGTGCTGTTAAACAGAGTGGCCTTAAACAACCTGAACTAATTAGACCTGCATTGAGCAGGGGGTTTGATAAGATGACCGCTGTACATCCCTCCCAATCTAAATCACTCTGTGATTCTGTGAACATCTGATAAGACCAAACTGGTACACTGCAATGAAATCCTTTCCTAGGATGAGTCCACTCATTTTTCATCAGCACACCTTGACAGCTCAGTTATGGCGTCAGGCCTCCCCCTCCTGAAAAATACAAAGGCATCTTGCATTTGGCCTTCAAAATTCAGGGTAAGCTCTAAACAAGCTGTATTTCCTTATACTTTTTAACCTTCGCTGTGGACATGCTACACAACTTTACTGGTTTGATAAAAAAAAGGTCACCATCACCAGTTTATTATCCCACGCTTTCCTTTGTTATATGAAATTCCCATCTGTGGCTTTTACTAACCGCTAAGTAGAAAAACAAAACCAGAAAATCCACTAAAAGGATAGAATGATTCTTTAGAGCCAACATCAGGGCTGGGAGAGAAGCCAGGTCCTTTATCTTGAGTCTTGAAAAGTCACTCGGGGACAGATTTTATTACATGCCCATACAGCTTTGAGCTACTGAACATGCAGAGGCTCTCAGATGCTATAGCAATGGCCTCAAGCTCAGAAGAATGCTACCTGAATGCAACCCTGCTTGGTTTCCAAATAGTCCCTCTTTCCAGGCCCTTATAACAGAAACTGCTACACCCGTCTGAGTTGCAGCCAGATGGGCCAGCCCAGAATACTGACAACGCCCTTAGACAACAGAAGTCCCCCATTGCCAGAGTCATTAAAAAAGAATTCATAGCCCGTCACCCCATCCCAGGCAAGAAGGTAGCACACACGTACCTGTCCTCTGCAGCGGCTCAGCCAGAGCTGCTGCTGGGTTCGGTGAAACAGGCCAGCCTTCATTTTCTTCCAGGAGTTGCCTAGCAATGAGGCTAACAAGCTGCTCTCTGCATCCACCGCACAAATCCTCTGCTCCCGGCCACGATACACAGCACCTCCAAAGACGCAGGAGACCTTTACATGAATTGGACTAGACCTACAAAGAATTAAGGCACATTACGATTAAATTAAATCCTTCTTGGGCACAGCTATAATGAAACAAAAGAACAGCAGCAGCTTCGCACTGACACACTGGGAGCACTGACACAGAGCTCTGCGGAAGACACAACACTCAAGACTCTTCTTACATCTCTGTGTCCCCAGAAAATGGTTAGCTTGGATTTGATTTCACATTATTTGTTAGTTCCTAGCTTGTCTGGTGGAAGACAAACAGAGTCTGGTTCTTTGAGATGCTTTCTGCCAGTTGTTTATCTGTTCCAGTTTGCTCTGCGGCAGCATGCAAGATCTTAAATGTGATTCTTGTGAGGAATGTTTTATCATACACTGCATTATCCTTCGAGATTTCAATAGACTAAATAAGACATAATAAAAATCAAGCCTATGACCTCCATCCTGTAAGCATTTCAACTCTAGCTGTCCTTTCAGCCGCGGTTCAGGAGCTGAGTCGCTCTGATGGAAAAATGCAGCATGCTTCAGGCAGGACTGCTCAGTACCAAACGAGGGTCCCACCTGGTTTGCTGCCTCACTGTGGGACCTTCTGGCTGAGCTCACTCTTGGGTAACCTGCTTTCTACCTAGGTGGCATAGAATGGATTGTTTTCCCTTCAGTGCCCTGCTATTCTCGTTGATTACTCAATCAACAGTAACAGGGCCAGACGAGTCAGGGACAACAGCGCTGGGTACTGCATCTGAGGGTCAAGCATGAAGATGACCTGGTGTCAGTCTTCTTTAGGCTGTCTACCAGAGCATTCACCTGTCACACAAACAGTTGAGGGGCAGTCAGCTCATCTGAGATGGTACCTGCCACTTAGCCGTGGTCATGTGCCTTTCCCTGAAGCTGCTGGGCACTTTGGGAGAACAGAATCACAGAGGAGCTGAGGTGGTGTCCTGGTTTCAGCTGGGACAGAGTTAATTTTACCTAGTAGCTGGTACCATGCTGTGTTTTGGATTTAGGATGAGAATAACGTTGATAACACACTGATTTTACCTGTTGCTAAGTGGTGCTGACGCAAGTCAGGGACTCTTCAGCTTCTCACACCACCCTGCCAGTGAGAAGGCTGGGGGTGCAGAAGAAGCTGGGAGGAGGCACAGCCAGGACAGCTGACCCCAACTGGCCAAAGGGCTATTCCATGCCATATGACACCATGCTCAGCGTGTAAACTGGGGGTATTGGCCTGGGGAGGGCAGCAATCACTGCTCTGGAGGCAGTTGGGTATCGGTCAGCAGGTGGTGAGCAATTGCATTGTGCATCACTTGTTTTGTATATTCTTTTATTATCATTATATTTACTCTTCCTTTTCTGTCCTATTAAACTATCTTTGTCCCAACCCACAAATTTTACTTTTTTTTTTTTTTTATTCTGTTTCCCACGCCACTGGGCAGGAGTGAGCTAACAGCTATGTGGTGCTTAGCTGCCTCCTGGGCTAAACCACGACAGGTGGGAAGGGAACTCTGGAGATGCTCTAGCCCAAAATCCTTGCTCAAATAAAGCAAGGGCAGCTGGCCCAGGGTGCTCAGAATCACATACAGCTGGGTTTTGCATATCTCCAAGGATGGAGACTCCATAACCTCTCCTGACAACCTGTTTCAATGTTCAGTCACTCTCACTATAAAAAAGTTTTTTCTTATGTTCTCATCACCTTCTAGCGTGGGAGACATTATTTCCTAGTACAGTCCCTCCATCTGGTCTGTCCACTGGGGAAGGAATGATCCCAGTAACAGCTCCCCTTGGTATGCAGGTCATCTCAGCTGGCCTGGAGATGAGTGCCAGACTGTCTGGGTCATGACTCCAAAGGCTGCAGAGCGCAGGTGATCTCAAGAGTCTGGGGAAGGTCAGAGATGCGTGACAGTTGCAGACAGCTGACTGTTTGTGCTGACTTAGAAAGAATGATCTGGGGTTAAAAAAGGCTCTGGATGATGTTAAAACAGGGCAATGGCAAGTCCTTCCTCAAGGAAGGGATGGCCCAGTGGCACAACTGGAAGACAGGAAGCACAGGAGCCAAGGGGACAAACATCACACAGCAAGCAACACTTGTCAGGTTTACTGTAAGCAGGAAGGACTGCAGTAGCTAGCCAAGTGAATCAGAGACATGCCATGTATTTCTTGGACCTATTCAAGCTTACGTAGAAGAAAGTCATGGCATTTTTAGGTAACAAGTTTCCAAAAGCCTTTTCTCTGTCTTTAAAGTAACAGTTTATTTGCACCTGAGAAAAAGCCACCAGCAATGAATGGCAAACAAAATATTCTTCAAAGGAAGCATCATTTAAGAACGGGTGCAATTAGAAATAAAACTTTAAAACCTTAATAAAGCAGATTAACTGTCATTTGTTATATATGTTTCTGAAGTGATCTAACCCAATGAGTTTTGAAAATTTTTCTTTGCAGGAATAATGGATGTAAGACCACAAGCAAGCTGAAATACTGACAGCTACGTTTTATTGAAGGATCCTGGTTCAGCCACGCATACAGAACAACATGAGAGTTATTCTTCTGTTCAGTTCTTCACTTCAAACCCTTTAACAGAAACTCCACCCCCATAGCTCCTCCAGCCAGATACAACCACCCTAGCTGAATAAATCCTTGGGTCATGGCACAGTTGCCAGCTACTGAAGGCTCATAAATGCTTTAGGTGTCACATACACAGCACGTGCTGTCAGAAACTGAGCAGAAAGCAGTTTCTCTAAGCCATAAAACAAAAAAGAAAGAAAATATAAAATTTGTTAAAATTATGTCTTTTAAGAAGTCTGTCTCCACAACTCCCTTTGCACTTGACGCGTTAAAACGTGACAAAAGTTATTCCAAAAAAAGAGCCACTTTCCTATCCATAGCCAACCTGGTATGCCCTCTAATATTGTGGGAAAACTGTTGCAACAACTTTTTACCCTCCTAGATAATAACAAATTGCAAGACCATCCCTTCAGCTGTTGGGTATTATAGACCAGGATCAATGAACTCCAGCATGTTTCATCAAGAGCTTGCCCTTCTAGCTTAGAATATGGTGCAATTTGTACCAAGTTTCCCATCCTGACGGGAAAGCGACAAGAAGAAATCTGGTAAGTGTCTTTGATCTACAAGAATCACCAGGAGTAGCCAAAATGGGAGGTGAAAGCAAACAGCAGCTGTATGCCGCTGCAAACCTTCCATCCTATCAGATTCTCAAAACTGCTGCTGCTCTTTGCTATCTTGTTTGCAAGGTGGCTGATGTGCTCAGAAAAGAGACCCCTGATGCCAACAATACCTGACAACGTGCCCTTCCAGTCTACCCTTCCAGAGGGGTAAGGTCTGGCTGCAGTGTGGCAGAGAAGCTGGCAAAACCTGCTCAGCCCCTTGCACACAGCCACAGCACTGTGTACTTAACATGCTCAAAGGGCAGCATTTGATGCCAACTTTCTGATGGGGGGGGGAGAGACTGAAACTCACCCAGTGCTGCAGAGGCCTACACTGAAAACTGAACGGCTGTAGTCTCTTTAAACTTTCCAAGACAATCGTATAGCATCTCTGCACCTTCAAGGCAACATGGGCACAGCGCCTCGTCCTCCAGATCCTCTCTACTGGGGTGAAACTAGCACCACCAGCAGCCAAGAGCTTAAGGCTCTTCTACGATACGATTCACCCTCTAGTGGCTGACCCAAGACCTGCTTGGCTGCACGCAAATTTGGGTAACCTCTGGCCGGGTGGGTAAATTCTGTCCAAGTCCGGATGGTGTTCTGCTCTTCTAACACTTATGCTCTTCTTCCAGTTATACTCTAACAAGCCAATAAAACCAGATGGTTAAGACTCCATAAAAGCCAGTACATACATACATGGCACAGGATCAGTGTAACACATTCTACAACAGAGAAGTCTCCATCTTACAGTTGCTTACCATGACACAGGAAATGAACAAGTACATTAAACAGAAGGCAAATTTTTAACAGGTTTATTAAATTTACATATAAATTACATTCCTGTGTGTCATGAGTGATTGTATAGTCAGATACATCCCATTCTGCCTTGAGCGAAGATGATGTTAATTCCTATGAAAACATGGCTGACAGAAGGCGAAGATTGTGGCTTCACAAATAGGCGAGACTGCAGCTTAAGAGAAATACAAATCTGCTAGGCCACATAAACCAAATAAAACATGTCGGCTGCCTGTATTTCCTCAGGTATCCAAAACTTCCCCTCAGGAAAAGCCAGACAATGCTGACATCAGTGTAGTTTTGTCATGAGTGAGGGATTCAGACCCATCATGTCCATCCAGACCAACATTCCCTGTGGATGAGGGGCATTCTGTTAAGGGCTCTTCTTGAGGGTCTCCATTTTATACTGCTTTGCATCATCAAGAGGCCTCCAAGCCCATGAACTACATTGATTCCAGAAGAAACCAGATCAGAAGACTTTTTCCAGATATCAGGAAAACTCCACAAGGCAATCCAAAATAAAGGCTCCCAAAACATACACTGTGTAGATGGCAGGTCCTTTTCAGCCCCACTCCTCCTGGCTGGGCTGTGCTGGCGCTCGGCATTAAGGTGGATCAGGTACTGTACCTCTCCGAGTAGATGATCAGAACTGGTGGCTCCTTAAGCAAATGACGAGTTTACTTTTTCAGCCTTGAGAATTATATTTACTTTGGAGAATGATATTTACTGCAGCCCTTGATACAGAGCAAAATGCTTAAGGCTTTTTTTTGTTTTCTTTTACACACCAAATAAGCACAACTGGAAAATTCACAGATGCAAAATAAGGTCTTTTTGACATCTGCATGCCTGTTTCAGGGAACCAGTGAGATAGCTGGGATTTGCAAGCCTAAAAATATTACGTTTCCAAGTTACAATGAAATCCAGGAGGATGGGCAAACCATTATGGCCTTTGAAAACCAAGCCTAAAGTGCTTTGGGAACAAGAAATCCATGGCGTGTTGTAATGATGCTTTTCTTCATGAAGATCAAATATTTATTCACTGTCCTGGTAAGACAATTGCTATGAGCAAGAAAAAAAAAAATCATATACACTTATCCTACATAATTTTTAAGCTTCCTCTCAAAACCATGTTCTGCTTAAGGAACTAAAATGAGATTTGTTGGGCTCAACAGACCTATGGAACTGGTCTGTCACTTTTTACTCCCTATGTAGAAATTAAGCCATCAAGTTTTGTTTCTGAAACTCACAACATTCCACAAGAAAAGTTCCCTGAGAAAAATTCTTTTAAGCACAAGGTTTCCTGATATACACAAGTACAGAACACACAACAGCTGCAGACCCTTGTCTTTCATGCAGACCTTCTCTAGGCACCCAAATATTCCAGTACCTCCAGTGAGGCTCTAGAAAAGCACGGTTCTCTATACTGGCAAGCAGACGGATCACAGGATGCATAATCAAAATAATTCTGTTAACTCAATGGATGGCTGCATTGTTTGTCAGCATTTGCGTAGACAAGTTGCAGAGTCTAGAGGGGATCGCCTGAACTGCCATTGACTATGACAACTGATTTGTACTCAATTTGGACAACACTTTGATCCTAAGACTGTAATCACTGAGGGCCTTTTTCTCCAAGATCTTCTAACTATGAGCATGCCAGAAGTCAGCTGTTTGCCTTTTCTAGCCTGGCATAAGATTCTTGCCTCCTTGCCAGGCTGGACCAGCTCCCAGTGTGCTTGTTATCTCCTTTGCCGAGTTCTTTACCTTCTGACCATAGAGGGAAAAGACAGCAGTTCATTATCTAGCAGCTAAGATCACAGCACTTGCTATTATCTGGGTCAGCATCTACACAAAGGGTTGGAAAGTCTGCAGACACACCAAGGAAAGTATCCTCCCTGGGAATAGGTGTGTTCTGTTGCTGTGGTGTGCAAAATGTTTGAGATCTACATGGCAGATGGAAATAAGGACACCTAAAAACATGAAGTCAGAAAGAATATAAAGTCTGTGTGGTTGAGACCAATGAGTTAGCCATGGTCTGGCAATGAGACACAGGAAATTTGGTTTTTTGTTGGTTTTTTTTTTTAAATAATAAGATCACTATGTCAGTCAGTTCTGCCCTGCTCTGAAGACAACAGGTATTTCCACTGCAATACAAAAGCTTTTTTAGGATGCATCTGAAGATGCACATATTAAGTTATAAAGACTTGGGAACACCATTTACAAGAATAAGCAGTTTGAGAGGGGGTTTTTTTGGCAATGGTCATCTGAAATTGTTATAATCCTCCAACCTACACAAAAAGCCAAGGACTTTTATTCAGAACAATACAATCTGGAAAGTTAAAAATGGAAATTAATTCAGCCAAATACTCTGATATGACAACAGATTGGTATGAACGTAAAGTGGTTTTTGGTCTTAAGTCCAGCAATCACTCTCACAGCAAATGCCATGGTAGGGGCTGTTCATATGAAGCGATGAGTAGGTGCACATGCACTTGTTCAAAGAAGGTGGACAGAGGCTGTTGTTTTCCACTGATTCCTTTTTCAGGACAACACAGCACGGAAAAATTCTTTGTTCACCTAAGTAATAGTCTGACGTGATATTAGGAACCAGGACTTCTCTAAGCCATCTTCTATTCTTCATTAGAGTAGGCTCCCTGGAATGATGCAGGAAAAAGCTCAAGAAGAATTCAGAAGCGCAGTAGCCTTGGAGTCAGGGCTGGATTGTAGCTGATGTACAGATAGATGAGGCCTTGGGAGCACACAGCAAATGGGCAGGCCACATTTCAGTTACAACACATCTTGGATGCTGGTAAATGATTGTTTGGGCTCCAACACTTTGCCCGGGTATGAAAGTAGGGGCCAAGACAATTGGCCACAGAAAAAGAGAGTCAGTATATTGCATAGAGACCAAGCAGTTTTCCCTTTGACAGAGTACTTCCTGAACAAACAGCTGTCACGTGGATCAAGTCTGTTCCTGTCTGGCTATAGGCCAAACCAATTTCAAGTCCTAGACTACTCCAAGCTTGCTGGCACCTGATACACGACCACAAGCTAAACCAGTTGCTGTTTAGAGGGTAACCACAGAGCACAATGTGTCAGAGAAATAGCCGTACACAGCCCACAAAACTTAACCCTCAGAAGGGTTTCAGATGCCTGTTTTGGAGTTGATCCAGTTTCGATAGTAAGTCACTCGCGTGTACACTCCTGGTTTATTTTCCTTGCCACATTCATCTCCCCAGCTCACTATTCCCACAAGATACCAGATTCCCCTGGAGTTCGCATGCACCAGTGGCCCGCCAGAGTCACCCTAAGGAGAAAAACATCAACAGTCAAGAACAAAGTAAACAGTGTTCACCTTGCTAATGCAGCAAGCCTCAAATTGTTCTGTTACAACTGACAGATATTTGTCTCTAGACCACAGCTATGATTCAACCTCCACATTGTTTACTGAGAAGACAGAGGCTGGTTGCCTACATCTAATTCAGTCTCTCCCACTCCACACCCTCACATCTGTATTCTCTCACATGTGCCTTATATATAAATAATATAATTAGGCACTTAAGTCCAGACTTCAGCCCATGAGCCACAAAGCTCTTCATTTACATCTGTCAAGATATTGAACCCCATAAACTTAATCAAGATTCCCCAAAGTATGTTTTATTTCTAGGAAACACCACCTCCCAACCCCACCTATTTCCTTTTTTACTATTACCTATGAAGAGACTTACCTGGCAGGCATCCACCTTCCCCTCCAGATATCCAGCACACAACATTCCAGGTGTTATCGCTCCACCATATACTTGTCTTCTATTACAAGTCGCAGTGCTTATAATTTTCACTTCTGCTTGTCGAAGCTCATTAACACTGCGGCCTAAAAGAAGTGGCATTAGAATTTGCAGACAGTGGTACGCAATCTAAAACACTCAAGGATTAGGAGTAGACAGATTTTCCTACCGCTTTTCAGCCATTACAGGCAACGAAGGGAGCTACCCAGACAATGTCTCAGGAAGAAGAAAGTTATTTTTCCCCACCCAAAGTCCTTCACTTGTGCCCAAACATAACCCTTCTCCATCTTTCATCCTTACCAGATGCTCTTTAGCATAATGGGCTAAAGGGATTTTTGTGCATGTTTCAGTGTTGAATTCAACTGTGTTGAATAAACTGATAGGTCCTCGATATCACTGGAAAGACCCATTTGCTTAACTGCAATGTAGCTCTGGACAATCACTACACACCCAAGAGTCTACCATGAAACACAACCTATATAGTTCAGTGGCTCTCAAACATATTTATAGTCCCATCATTTCTAACCTCACTGACATGGACTAATATGAAAGAAGCTCACTCAAGTCATTGGATGAACTGAAGCCTGATTTATGACTGAAGAGAGAATAACTGATGAAAACTGTCATGATACATCTGTGACAAAGCTGAATGGCAAAGAAACTCATGTCAGAGCTAAACCCAGAGGGACCGGGCCAGTGGGAATAGAGAACAGAATGTATTCAACCAGCATAATGCACACAGCAAGAAAAAAAAAAAAAGCAAGCTGCTCTTACTCCTGTAAGGCTAACCTGTAGGGTCTTTCCCCCATATTCCAATCCACTGACCAAGCCAGAAAAAAAAAATCAGCAAACTAAGATCACAAATGTATCATTAGCACATGCACATCTCAAACACCAAGCCTAAGGAACCCAAAATTAACAAAAACCCCCATAAAACTAACAGCAGTCTTCTCAGATACATGTGTGACACGGCACGTGAAGGCAAGAGATGCTCACCATCATTCTTCAAAGCTCCCCAACCTGTGACAAAACAGGAAGTGTTCTCTGGGAAAATATGAGATGCTTCAGGAAGACAGACACTGTGCACATCACTCGTGAACTCAATAGCAGAGGCAAGTTCCACAACAGCTATGTCATATTCATGATCAAGGATGAAGTCGCTGTATCTTTCATGAATGATAACTCTTCGGATGAGTTTTTTCTGTTTTGGAGGTCTCAGCAGAATTCCAAAGCTGGCAGTCCACCTCCGAGGATCTCTTCGTCTGCAAGATACTTAAGGTTATGTCACAGCCACAGAAAACCAGATCCCCAAAGGAGCTTAGGTCTCCATTTAAGCATCAAAATGCAATGTGGACAGGTTTGCCTAACAGGACAGAGAAGAGCCAAACTTCATTATCTTTCAGCCGATACAGAAGTTAGCAGGCCATGACAGGTCAGAGCACTCAAGCATCCTAAGGCCTGTAGGATCAGAAAGGTCCTGATGACTTACCCTCTAAAGCAGTGGGCTGCAGTCACCAGCCACGTATTACTGATCACCGACGCACCGCAGCGATGGACCCCATTAAATTGAATACTAGCCTGCCACGGCCATTCCCCGTCCTGCGCACGCTGCCCACCAATTATTCTCTCCACTCCTGCAAAGGAGAATGTCTGTCTTCGTATTCCACAGCCTGTCAAAGAAAAGGCAGTTCTGCTTTAGCTGACTGAAGGAGATTGGGGTGTTACTTTGGGAAAGGCCCACATGTCTGCAGGCACAGGCATAACGGGGCAGGAATGTCAAGAGACAGCCTTCACCTAAAGCAGTCCCTCAAATAGCAGGGAAACCAAGTGTCATAGTTACAACCATCTCAGGGTGGATGTGGAATAAACAAAGAAGTTTGGTAGAAGAGTCACTACTTTTTCATTAAGCCAGTTTCTAGACACATAAGCCTATATGTACTCCCATGAGAGCTGAAGGCTGTATATCTGAGACGCTGTTTATCTTCCCCAGTTGTAACTGTTTACCAAGTTAAAAAAAAAAAATCCTGCCTCTACAAATCTTGCTGTGTTTAATATTTGACCGGAGTTGTACAGAGGGAAAGGTAACATGCATAGCCATTAGCATGCCTGTGCGTACAGGTATGCACAAAGACACGCACTAATCATTAACCTCAGCATTTACATTCATATAACTTCATAATGATAGCCTGTAAGTTTCATCTAAAGACTAAACTTCACTTGGTACTGTATGAAAAAAAGAAAGAAAAAGGAACATCCTTAGTTTGCTTATGGGGTTTTTTTTGGTTTTTTGTTGGTTTTTTTTTTTAAATAGACTTCTTAAAAATTGCTTATCAAAATACTGAGGAACCCTCGCATAAACAGCCACCACATCAGGGCAGCTCTAAGCTTTAATACACACATCATCACCAAAATACGCACAAGACAGACACTGCACATCACTTGTGAACTCAGTGGAGGCAATCTTCCCGTTATTTGTAACATCCCACCTGTATAGCAAAGGCAAGACCAACATAGCCAGTATAGCTTTAAGTGTCACAGGATTGCTGAAGACTGGTTTGCAAAATAACACAAAATCAAACAAAAAACCCGCCCACAAACTAAGCAAACAGAGAAAGGATTTTGTCAGGTCACCTCCAGGTCAGCCTTGACAATAGCAAGGAAAAAAAAATAGTGTCCTCTTCCTCCAACACTTTACTTATTGCTACTGTGCCAACAACAGCCATGTATTACTCCACTGAAAAAAAGTTAGATCCAAAGCAGTTAATTCTCAGAGTCCATTTAAAGATGGAAAGCTGATGTGCAAAGGCTCTAAGACCATGCAAGGGACTGATGTAGTCCCCTGGGAGGGAACTTACGCTGTCTCCCTATTACCAGAGGAGCTTTAAGACCTCACAAGGGGAGTACAGAACAGGAGAGGGACTGAGAACCTGCCCCTTTCCAGGTCTGCGCCACTGCCTTGCTCTCACTGCGGACAGCTCTGCTCCCTCTCCCACCCTCTGGCCTTTCCTTCCCTGTATATTGCAACATTTGGCTCAAATCTGACAGTAAGGTGGATAGAAAACTGGTTGAAAGACAGAGCTCAGAGGGTTGTGATTAGGGGCGCAGAGTCTAGTTGGAGGTCAGTGATGAGCGGTGTTCCCCAGGGGTCAGTACTGGGCCCAGTCCTCTTCAATATATTCATCAACGACCTGGATGAGGGGATAGAGTACACCCTCAGCAAGTTTGCTGATGATACAAAGCTGGGAGGGGTGGCTGACACACCAGAAGGCTGTGCC